>CATIWJ010491308.1:0-31081 GCA_949640765.1 Croton laevigatus | reverse complement strand
ATATTTTATTTTCCGATTAGGCGTCTACGTAAATTTCTCATATCGTAATATTTTTTTCGAAGTCGAATAATTATTTTAAATCACTTTATGATTTATTATACAAGTTTAATTATTGGTACTGGGACACCGCAATTGACTACGAACCTGTGCTTATTTAATACAATTATCTATAATATTACACATTCGATCCATTTACTATTTTCGTAACTAAATTTAGGATGTGACAGCTAATATTCCGATAATTAGATTGCGAGTGTTACACCAAGTATACGGTAGAAATGTGACATCTGGTGATGTCAGTTGCAAGAGGCACAAAAGGTCCATGAGCTCGTCTGACGATAGCCCAACGTTGATTTCAATATTCCTCATGAACTCACATTTGAGATTTTAGTTATAATTCAAGTTTATTATTGGTATTGTTTTGAGCAAAGAACAAAAATATTCCATGAAAAAATAAAACAACTAAATTTTTTTTAGTCAGACACTTAATTGATGAAAAAGAAAAGGGAAAATATTATCGTTAAATGTTAAAGGGAATAATTAAGATGCCTATACTATATTCATATAAAGAAAAATTATATTATTTAATGGAAAATAGTTTCTTCATAATTGAATAAATTTATGATTGCTATTATTAATCATTCAAAAATTAAAATAATTATCATTAGTATAAAATATTAATTATATATAAATATGTTAATAATTGAATAAATTTATTATTGGTGTTGATTATTAAAAGATAAAATGATCCTCAATTAGCATAAAATACTAATTATAAATAAATATATGGTTAAAAAGATAAAATTTTTCAAAAGTAAAGATAACTAATTTATAAATAAAAAATTCAAGAAAATGACACATAAGCAATTTTATAACGTCCCATATCATCGTATAAGACTTACTTTTTATATATGTTATAGATTAGGGATGGGAGCAGGGTATCTGCGAAAATCATTACTACCCCTTCCAAATTCGTTTAGAGTTACTCTTACCAAATCCATGAAAAATCTGTGAAATTTTTCATATACCTTACCAAATCCGTTTATTACTATCTACGGGGATATCCATTTAATAGAACTTTAACTATTTAAAAATATTAAAATTATAAATAATTGAAAAACATATTTATGGCTGAAAAATTAAATTTGTACCAAATTCATGACGGATAGAAAAATTACATACCAAATTTATCCCAAATCCATTTATACATTATCCTATTGGGTTTTTAGCTTAGTATTTGTCCCAAATCCATTTATACATTATCTTCTTGGATTTTTAGCAGATTTGGTTGGGATGTACCCTAGAAAAAACCTCCCTCTACCATCCCTGTTATAGATTGTTTAATATATTGCATGTTTTTAATAAAACATTACAAATCTTTCTTTGTATTGCTTGGATTTTCAATTTTAAAGCATCTTCAATACAACACATTCTATTGGCTTATATGTCTAATAAAATAGAAGGTGTCAATGGAGATGTGGATGAAAGTCAATATGTTGACACCTAATTTAAAATTTTTATCTCCAATGCAACACTTTTTATTTTATATTTTTTGTTCTTTGTTAGAATTATAATTTAAAATCTAGCCAATCATAACACACTATTAAATGTAGACATTATCTAGAAGGCTTTCTAGAAATAAAATGTGAGCTTAACAATATCAAGTTCACATAAACTTTACATCTAAAATGGATATTAGCATTGGAGAGCATTTTTTAAAAAATTCTTCTATTTTACTTATGTGTCATATGAACAAGAGCAATTTTATGTTGCATTGGAGATGCTCTAACATCTAGTCAAAGTAGGTTCCTTTTGTTTAGGAGTTTTATTTGCGTTTCAGTTAATGTTTTATTGCTATAAATGTAATTTCTGATTTTTGAATAAAATTTTTGTATTTATTGTTCCATCTCTTAAGCTTTCTCCCTCTGTTTTGTCTCTCTCTCACCCTCTGTTCTTTTTATTGTATTTATCCTTTTTTTTCCTTTCCTTTTCTTAACAATGGAACAGTAGCAAATGTATGTGAGTGTGTCCTGAATGGGCAGTGGCAGACCTAGAAAATATACACAGAGTTGGCGAAATTAAATTAATAGAATAACTAAAAATATATGTTGATAAATTTTGAATGTTCATAATTACAATCGACGATTTTTCATATTATGAAATCGTCGTATATTCAATACTAAAAAAGTTTAGCACACATCTATATATAAAATTAGAATTAAAAAAAAAATCATATTTCAACTAAATTTATCATAAATCTCTAATTATTAATATATCATAATTATATTCAAAATTAAACAAACAAAGAAAAATTTAAATTAATAAAAAACTATTCAACATTGGTTTTAAAATCTAATTTTGCAATTGAATTAATTAGAGTAGATAACTGAACACTATGAAATTAGAAAGTGAGATAAAAATTTAAACTGAGTTTGAAAGTAATAAAGCTGAAATTAGAAAATGAAAGATGTCGAAATCAAATTTAATAACAACAAAAATTATCGTAATTTTTTTTTTTGGAATTGTGTAGGAAATGTCAAATACACAGCTTTTTTTTTTCTTTTTTCTTTTCAGATAGCTGCAGTACAGAGTGCATGACAATTTTCTAAATTGGAGAGAAGTAGTGTGCCGCGGCCGCTAACTATTTGTTTATACATTTTATCAGTTACATCTTTTATATTATAGATATATAACTTGTATTGTCTAAGCTCACTTAGTTGAAAGGAATATACTATTTAAATTTTTTTGGAATATATATAGAAACAGTTACCAAAAATAAAATAACAAGAAAAAGAGTTAAAATAAACAAAATAATGAAAAATAAAGTGAATTAAAACTTTTAAGGATACATATTTAAAAATAATATGCAACAAAAAAAAATTTTTTTTGCTACAAATTTATTGAAGGTATATGATGAGTTTATTGTGGGTATAACCTTGTCATTCAAAAAGTCCGCCACTGTGAACAGGTCCCAACTATTTAAGCCATAACCATATCCAAATTAATCATCGTTCGAGCTGGGTAAGTTTCTTTCGGGAGACAAAGCTTTGGCCCTAAGTAAATGTAAGTGAGTTTGGTGAAGAATAATTTAGTGTGATATAAGGGTAATGTTTATTGCATAAATCCATTTTATTTTCAATTAAGTCCAACAATCTTTCTCCCACCTCTTTTAGTTTCAGTAATCTTTTACTACACCACTGATGAATTTCAACCTTTATTTAAAAAAAACATATTACATTTATAGTTATTTTTACAATTATATCAAGTAGTTATATATTACAATGAGATAAGCAAATGAGTCCATAACATAACACTATTCCTTTATAATGGTTTCATTACAGTTCACATGAATACTATTGAGAATTGGTATAATCTTATCTTGTCTTCAAGAGTAGAAAATACTTAGAGGAATAAAGCCTAAACAAATTGAAGGCAGAGATGCAAGATACGAAGACCATCAAGACACATGCTACGTAGTTACAGATGAGAGAGCCGCCAATTTGGAAACAGAATCTTTTGAATTTATTGCACCATTTCATCCACTGTAAGGCTTCTACCCCAACCACCACCAATACTGAGTGCTCTGTTGCTGCTGCTGTTGTCGCAAATGCAATGTACGCTACAGTCTGCAATAATGAAAGATTGACTTTTTTTTTAACATTTCATTTCATTGGCTAGCAACAATTATAATATTCTCTATAATATTTATAAGAATTTATATTTACGATTTCATCCCTAATGCCTGGTCAATATTACTATTAGTTACTGTTTTTTAGCGTAATTACCCTTAGATCATTAACTTTTGACATTATATCGTAATTCCGTCCAGTTTTTTTAGAAAGATTCTTGAAGAATCTAATGGGATATTTCAAGAATATTCCTAAAAATTGGATAGAAGAATGATATAATGTAATAGTGCTCAAAAGTTAAGGACTTTTTAGTAATTACGTCAAAACCGAGTTAGTAAATATTAATATTGATCAAATATCAAGAACCAAATAGTAAATTTTCCTTAACATTTCACTATTAGAAACCAGCAAAACCTTTCAAAACAATTAATTACAATTTTTACTATATTTTTTGAAAAAATAATTCACAAACAAGTATAATTTAATTAGGAGATTTTTTTAAGAGAATTGAAGAAATATTTTATTAATATGGAAATGTTTAGTTAAAACTCACATTTCTCCCACAAATGAAAATTTATACTCATACAAAATAATATTTGTTATTGAACTTTTTTTATCTTAATTAATAATAATAATATTATTATTATTTTTGAAAATATAATAATATTATTATGTTATTATTATTATTATTATTATTAAAATTTTCAGTTTAATGCAATATAAATATATTTTAAAAAAAATACAAAATTATTACCATTTTAAAGCTGAGATTGTGCCGAGTCATTTAGCTAAGTCTTTGTTTATGTATACTTAAATCTGTTAAAGTCACATTAAATATTGTAAAGCCCACAAACTTTATGACCAAGTCTAAGCGCTAAGCTAACCCATCAAATAAGTTAAGTTCTTCTCATCACATAATGATGCCTTTTTTTCAATTGGGAATAGAGATTAGAGGACCCCTAATTTGGTCCTTTTTATTTTTGACATAACTAATTTGGTACTTCAACTTTGGATGCTAATTGATATATAAGTGAGTATTTAAATTTTAATTTCTTTCAAAAAAAAAATCTGGATTAAATTATAAGAGCATGTAATATTATTATTACTTTTCTTAACTAATTAAATTTAAATTTAAAATAATTTATCATTAAGGCATAATAATAATAACAATAACAAGTATAATTCCAATCGACCAAATAAAAAAAATAAACTGACAATATGGGATTGAAAGTATCAACTTTCAAAATATATGACATTAAGTAATATTAATTTTCATCTTAAACAATAATGAAATTTATCAATTGAATCCTTTTTCTCTTTTGTCAACAAAAAAATAAAAAATTGACAAAAATTTTGGATGCTAAAAACTAATATTTTAAAAAATTTAAAACTCAATCAAGATTTGATATTTAAGATTACATCGTTAAACAATTGAAAACGAAAAAAAAAAAAAACTAATAATGGTTTTGAGAAATGAGAAATTGAAAAGTTTTGATACCTGATCCAACAAGTAGCAACACCAAGCAACAGATCTATAGGAATTCTCTGATTTATAACAAGTTTTAAAGCATCTAATTAGTTGAAGTAGATTGTAAGCAGCACTTAAAGCATCCACGTAAACCAGAGCTCTAAACACAAACAAAGACTAATTAAAGATTATCACCTTGTTAATTACGTTGAATAAATATTCATGACAAGAAACTTCAAAGTAGAAGAAGACAACTTACAAGAGAGCTTTTAAGTCTTTGTAACTGGCCTTTTTCTCAACGAGCACAACCGCTGTTTGTGAATCTAATCCTATTAATAAAGCTGCCATAAACAATAATAAAATTGAACTAATTCTAAGAAAAAACTCAACTTTTGCTGCCATTTTTATGGTTCTTTGTTTGTACAAGTGTTCTTGACTCCTAATATATCAATACCATTTTCGTGACCTATATGGATGGCTGTAGTAAAAGCACTGATAGAGAAAGTCAAGATGCAGTTTTAAGTCATTTCATAGAAACAAAAAGGATAAGGAAAGGATACAAGTTTCTCCCGAACCATCACGGAATTACTATGATTCTAAATTACAGATTTTTAATTCTGTAATAAACTTCTTGTAACAAATCAACCACACGTGTGACAAAATAAACTGTCTACATATTTTGTATTAATTTAAAAAATATCAATTTAGCTTAAACTATATAAAAATTTGTCAGAATGTATATTGTAAATTGTCTAAATAAAAAGTTGTAATTTTTTTTTAATACTGAGTAATAAGTAAATTTTTAGGAAAATGACACAGATGGACCCATTTTAAGTTTTGTTGTCATAAATGAATCCTTTAGTTTTAAGTTACAAAGATTGTCATACGACGAAAATTGGCCATTTTCCCTTAATGTTTTAGTTGCGAGTAGCCTTCACACATTTTGATTCTTTCTTCTCCATGGAAAATGAAGGGTCACATACCCTATATCATATATATATGCTCATAAATGCTACATATGAGTCTTTCTTCTCCATGGAAAATGAAGGGTCACATACTCATAAACTATGAATTAATGACACTCCTATATCATATGCAATATGTATGTATGCTCGTAAATGGTATATATGAGTCCATGTAATTAAATAATTCTTGAACTATTACTCAAGCAGAATCACAAAATCGGGAGGGGTAAAAAGTAATAAAATTAAGAGTAAAACAAAATTAAAGTATTTTTAATGATTTAAAAAAAAATTATCAAATTTATTAAATGTAATAGATAAAAAAAAGAGTACCATACAAAAGTGAATAATTATATTAATATATAAAAGTGAATATGAATATTACCAATATTGTAAATAATAAATATGTGTATTTACTTATATTGTATTGGTAAATAAAAAGTATTACAGTCCAAAAAAAAAGACATTTAGCTAATATTTAAAACTTGTTAACATTTTAGACTTTCATTAAGTTCTATCTTTAAACAATAATCCAATAATATCTCAGTGGAAATATGTTTGAAAAGAAAATGGCTGGTTGCAGCTAAGTCTCACTCGTGCATATGTATATATATATTGATAATTTTTTTACATATAATGAGTTTTACAGGTTACGGGTACCTACGCATAGGTACCCACTCCGCTTTAAAACGGATAGTGAGAATCAACGATCCATCCCATTACCCATTTTTCCATTACCCACTTAAGTAACAACAGGGCAGGTAATATAAGTACCCAGAAAAATCTGCCCCGCTACCATCTCTAGTTGGCAAACAGCTTAAGTGTGTATTGCACATGTGAGCCAAGTATGCGAGTACACCAATTATAATATGCGCTCGATTTGCCTTCAGATTGTGAGTTAGATTCATGAT
The DNA here is from genome assembly GCA_949640765.1 of Croton laevigatus. NCBI lineage: Eukaryota > Viridiplantae > Streptophyta > Magnoliopsida > Malpighiales > Euphorbiaceae > Croton > Croton laevigatus. The sequence goes on along the minus strand of CATIWJ010491308.1, from coordinate 24,111 downwards.
AAACACAACACCAAAGACTTAAAAGATAGACTATGGTTTGGACTTCACTCTTAACAGAATTGCCAGAGTTAATTCCGAAGTATTGGTTAACCCTCTAGGACGAAATGAACTAAAGAATTTTGGATAGATGATGTAGAAACTTTTAGACATAATCAATAAGGAAATTAAGCTTTCTAGATATAATATAATTCATAATTGGGAGCCAATAGAGGTAGTAAGACTTTTACTCTCGAGTCCTAATGGATTGATTCAGAATCCCCTTAACCAGATGTGTGATATATATATATATATATATATATATATATATATATATATATATATATATAATGCAAAAAACATGAATTGCACATATAATCACCAAAATTATTCAATCAAGAGAATTAATGACTTTTAAAGACTATTTAAAGAATGACTTTTAAAGACATTTTTAAATTTTTAAAGACTTTTATAGAGTTTTTAAAATTTCTGAATGACTTTCGAAGGCTTTACTTTTATAGAATTTTATAAACATTGAAAGACTTTTGTAGACATTAATAAAAGACTTTTATAGACTTTTTAATTGGTGGTTAAGACCACCAATTAGAATGTGGCTAGAAAGAAAACACGCGGTAATAATCAGATTGATTTTCTTTCAAAAATTTATATCATAGAATATACTGGTAAAAATTCTATGATAGTCAGATTGATTTTCTAGCATATAACTCTGGGATGATGCCAAAAATATTGAAAAAAATTAAAAAGAAAAACTAAACAAACTCTAAAATAAATTAAATAATCTCAAAAAACAAAACTTCTAAAATCATCCAATTTGAAGGCTTACACAAAAAAAAAAAAAAGAACAGTAATTTCCAATAATACTTGTCACAATCATAAATACAACAAACAAATAAACACACGCTCAAAAATTTTAACATCCATCGTTTGAACTTTAATAGCCGAACAACTAGCAAAATATATATATAAATGGTACAAGCATAAAAGTAGATGAATGAAGAATGAAAAGCAGTCTTTATCACATGAAACGAAAGAAACAAATAGTATATATAATTAAGAACGGAACAATACAATACAAAGTATTTATCCCTTGAGGTCTGTGTAAGAAAGAAAGCAAGAAAGAGAAGGTAAAGCATCTTACATTAGAGTTGTGCAAAAACAAAACCCCCCGATTAACCCGACCAAACCGAACCGATATGAGGTGATCGGTTTGGTTTAATCGGGTTATTAGGGTCGGTTCGGGTTGAATAATTTGGATAATTTCGGATTTCGGGTTGTTCGAGTTGACCCGAGAAAATCCCAATTCGACCGAACAACCCGAACCATTAGTATAAAAACCTTTTTTCCCCAAATTTAGGTTAAAACTCAACCATTTTTGCTTTGCTTCAGCCGCCCCATCTTCTTTCTCTCCTTTCATTTGCAGATTCATCGACCATATAGGCAGAGTTGCCGGTGCCTGAAGACTGAGGACGATCCTAGACCAAAGCTCGTGGCGATGCTATGATCTCAAGAAACTAGAAGAGATCTGTTTTAAAATCGATCAGATGATCGGAGATGGTGCTGCTGGCATTCGATCGGAGATGCTGCTGCCGTTCACCTTCACCACCGCCGATAATTTTTAGGTGTTTACCAACTGAAACTCTGAATCCGAGTTTATTTTAGGTCTTTCTGATTTTGTTTTTGTGTGTATTATGCTAAGGAGAAATTTGATGTATTCGCTTGATTTTGTGGAAAATTGGTGTATATAGCTGATTTGATTCTTCTATTTCTGGGAAATTCTTACATTTTAATGTTAATTTTTTTTTTCCATTGGTAAGTAAAGTTTTGTAATGTTTTCTATGTTTTGTGTAATATTATGGCACAATAAATAAATATCAATAACAAAATATGTCATTCCGATGAAGGTAAGGCAGTCCAATGAGGGGAAGAAGATGATTAGAATTTTTTTTTTTAAGATCTGTTGTTGGCACATTGAACTTTCAGGTTGTTCAATAGTGGTTGGGCCCCGAAATTTTTGAATTGTTTGAGTAGGGGTCCGAAATATATAGAGGGTCGGTTCGGAGTGTGAGAGAGGGGTATTTTCGAGTTTCGGGTTCGGTTCAGGTTGACCCGAACCCGACCATTACACATTTTTATCTCACATGGACATCTGTAAAAAAAAAAAGAAAGAAGAAGCAGAGAGTGAGTTGATTATGAAAGATGGGTGATATCAGGGGTGGATTGAGAATTTTATATAAGGTGGACAAAAAAAAATATATTTATATATATAATAAAAATCAAACATAATATATTAGTAGATATAAAAGACAAAAGTAAATTAAAATTTATAATTTTACATGGACAAAATGAAAAAAGAAAAATATTTGAACTCAAAGTATTATATGGACAAGATAGAAAAAGCAAAAAATAAATACATAACAAAAATGGGGGAAAAAAATTAAACTCAAGATTAGGGATGTGCATCGGTCGGGTTCGGTTCAACCCGAACCGAATATGAGAAACCCAAAAATTTTTAATATTAAAAATCGAACCGAACCGATCAACTCGATTAAACCGAACCGAACTCGTTGATTCGATTCGATCGGGTTTCAGCAAAAATACAAAGAAAATTGTCATTTTTTTTGGTTCAACCCAAATTAACCTGAATCAAATTCTAATTTTTCTTAAAATATAAAACCGAACTAAACCGATCAACCTGATTAAACCGAACCGGACACGTCGGTTTGGGTTTTGCACACCCCTACTCAAGTTGGAAGTGTTATGAATCGAACCAAAAAAGTCTGCCTACCATGACACCACACTAATGCACTACATGGTAAAGCCTAGCCATTTTAATGGATATAAAAGGTCAGTGTAGGCTGATGCTCACTCTCAGTACAACGTGGGTCCGCCAGTGGGTGATATGTTTGCGAAAGAGTGTGATATGTTTGTGGAAGAGATGAGAAAAGATAGGATCCCAGCGAAAAAAAATGTCTTTGAAAGTATTGTGTAAAAGTGAGAGAGAATTTATTCACTATTCTATTCATGTTATTAGTTAAAAAGTTATGTAAAGTAATTAAAAGTCATTGTTTGTAAAAGTCAATGATTTTTTGAATACATAGAGACTTTTAATGATTTTATAAAAATACTAATTGAATACTAGGTGACTTTTATAGACTTTTTAAAAGTATTTCAAAGTCGTAATTAAATACCGGGTGCCTTTTATAGAGTTTATAAAAGTCATAATCCAATACCACCTTATTTTTAAAGTCATTAAAAATCATTATTTGTCATGATTGAATACACCCCTAAGTTAATGCAATATAATTTTAATAAACATTCCTTTGGATAAAGATTTAATGTATTAAAAATGAAAACAAATGTACAATATAGAGACATTGGGTATTTACTTTTTGTTTAGAATTTTATTTTCAAGAATTTTTTAACTTTATTAAAAAAATAAGTATTATTAAAACTGGCTTTCTTATGCCAATATTTATGTGATTATGAGTTAAATTTTACAAAAAATTGGAGTTTCGGTTAATTTTTTTTTTTTTAAATTTAGTCTAAAATTTAGATAAAGTTAAATTTTAGTATTATTAAGAACTCATTCGTTTTATGGTATTTTTGTATGATTGGTCCGACAGCAGGATACGACTTGTTTTCGTTCCCCTAACCCCAAATTTTAATTTTACTTTACCTTTTCTTGATCGAACTCCCCACTGTCTCTAAGGACTCGCGTTTCTTTTGTATTGAATTTGAGGATCTGCGCTCCATTGTCGCACTACGGTAAGTTATTTCTTCTTTCTGTCTCTCCATTTTGCCTCTCTAGTTTTCTATTTAACATCTGATTTTGGGATCATGTATTTTCACCTCAGCGACATACAAATTAGAGAGGAGAAGAATAAGGTTGGGAGAGTAAATAATGGCCATTGCATCCTCTGGACAGCTCAATCTTCATGAATCACCCTTGTCCGGATCAAGAAGCGTCGACTGTTTCGAGAAATTGGAGCAGATTGGCGAGGGTACTTATGGGTCAGTTTTTTCTTTTCCTAAAAAAAATTTGTAATCTTTTAGATTTTTTTTTAAACGCAATTAAAAGTTTTGGGTTGCGAAATCTTTTTTTGTTCCAATGGATTTCTCTGTCTGTCCACATACAAGATATTTTGATGGTTTGTTTGTTGTGCTTATTTTAATGTAATGAATTCATTGCGAGTTGTGAACCTTATTGGAAATTTTTAAATGAATGAACTTTGGAATTTCAATGTTTGGATTAGTACTAGAGTATTATCCATTCATGTTTCAGTATTAAGTGTACCCATAGCCTTAATTCACCAACAGAAAAGCCTAAAAGGAAAAAATAAAAATTCACCAACAGAAAAACCTAAAAGGAAAAAAAAAAGGTTTTGACGCATAATGATGAATGAATTTGAGTATTACTACTTTTATGGTGTATATGTTTACTAATTAATGAATATATCAACCAGAACAGGTCTAATCCTTGTAGACTGATTTAATAATTTTCTTGTTGATTGCATTTGGATGATTGAAGAGAGAAAAATGGTTAATGACATGATCCCTTCAGCAGAATTACATGTTTAGCAACATAAGTTGAGTTCTTGGATGTATTTGATTGAGATATTGAATTGGTGGAAGCAAAACTGGAAAGTAGTTTTGGTTTATATTGGGTGAATAAGGAGATGTGATTGGGACTGCTTGAAGTAGGGTGTAGATAAAAGTTTCTACGTTTTGGTTGCAATGAATAGGAACTATGTTTTCTACTTGCTGTAAGCTGCTTTAAAGAAAGATGAGCAAAGAAGGAAAATCAAAGTCTTATGAAAGCCAGCCCTTTCTTTGTGCCTTTGAAGCTATCATTAATTTAAAGGGTTGTATTGCCTTCGTCAAAATCCCAGCCACTCTTTTGCGGCATCATAGACATGATAAATCTACCAGCTTCTATGGAGTTGTTGGCTTAAACCTGGTTGATATCTAGGAATTCCTACGTTCCTTCTTTGCAATTCAGATTGTGCCTAGTTATAAAGTTTGCTAGTGTAAAGCTTGAATGGCATGATAATGTATACTCGTTGCATAATTTTTTTTTTCATGAATATATGTTTGTAATTTAGCATATCAGAGTAACAAATCATTGTGGCAGTCATGTCATCCCATAATCTAAGAGTGGTATAATGTGATTGTTGATCTTTTTGTCTGAGAATGATGTTCATTGGTTGTGGTTTTCCATAAGTTTCAGATGATAATGTCCTTTGTTCTCCAGAATTTTGAGAAAAATGCTTCACATTTGATGTTCAATGCAGTTTTCATCACTGTGGAACTCAAGTTCTTCACTGCCTGAATTTCCTGCAAGTTGTTCATCCTGGTCTAGCCTTTTGTTGAATTTCTTAAAAAAGTGAATTGGAAATAACAATTAGTACAATAAATTGGAAAAAGATCTTTATGATCTTATAATGTATACATTCTTTACATTGTCGTTCAGCCTTTTCTTCAAAAATTTTTTTCCCTAGTTTCTATCTGGGAAAAAGTTATTTTCTGGATTAATGCTTTTTTTTTTTCTTTTTTTGAAGATGATGACAATAATATGATTGGTGATCCTTGATTTGCATTTCTTCTTGCAGTCAGGTTTACATGGCCAAAGAACATGGCACTGGTGAAGTAGTTGCTTTGAAGAAAATAAGAATGGACAATGAAAGAGAGGGGGTACGTTATATTCTTATTGATTATATTTGTAAATACAATTCATTAGATCAACATTAATATCTTCCCTTTATTTCTTATGCATGCTTATTTTACACTCTTTTAGTTTTTTGCGCTGAACCCAATTTAAACAACAAACAACACAACAAAACAAGCCTTAAGTCCCAAACTAGTTGGGGTGGGCTGTATGGATCCTCTAACTGCTATATGAAAAAATAATAAATATGTAAATAAATAAATAATAACACCGATATTATGTAGGCTCCAAGACATGGATGCTACTCCTCCATTCTAGTCTATCACCAACTGATGAGTGAAAAATTGATTGTCTGATTAGCTTATTCAATATAGGAAGTATTTTAAAAAATATATATTTTGAATTTATCTTATTCAATATTGAGTGTTATGTATGTCCACTGTTCATTAATTCTTGAATTTCTTGCAGTTTCCGATTACAGCAATACGTGAAATTAAAATTCTAAAGAAGCTACATCATGAAAATGTAATTAAGTTGAAGGAGATTGTGACATCTCCTGGTAAGGTTGTAGGCTTTTTATTGTTAATGTGTGGCATTGGAATTTTGATTTTGTATCAGTATTTAGATATTCTAATTTATTGGGTCTGTTTTGCAGGTCCTGAGAAGGATGAGCAGGGAAGGCCAGGCAAGTGTCTAATCTGCTTGTTGTTGCTGTTGATTTATAACAATTTTTAAGTGCATGTGTGATGTGTCTGTTCCCACATTTGAATTTTTCTTCTTGTAAAATAGTCGGCTTCTTTGTGGGTAGTTGATTAATGACAATTTTATCTATTTTGCAGATGGTAACAAGTATAAAGGTGGAATATATATGGTCTTTGAATACATGGACCATGATTTGACAGGTCTCGCAGATCGCCCTGGGATGAGATTTTCTGTTCCTCAAATTAAGGTACCATGAAGAGATGGATCTTATGTGGCATACTGGCACTTGCCTTTCTTCTCATCATTTTTCTTAGATTCTTGCTTCTTTTTAGTGTTATATGAGGCAGCTTTTAACGGGTCTCCACTATTGTCACATAAACCAAGTGCTTCATCGAGATATAAAAGGTAATTATGAGAATTTATCATTATACTGTTTTTAATTTCATAATACAGTGGGTAGCTGAACCCTTTCCTCACTGCAGGCTCTAATCTTCTCATAGACAATGAAGGTAATTTAAAGCTAGCTGATTTTGGGCTTGCCCGATCATTTTCAAGTGACCACACTGGAAATCTTACCAATCGGGTTATTACTTTATGGTACAGGTAAACTATTATACAATGTAAAGATTGTTCAGATTTGTTTAGGAATCAGGAAAGACTGTTCAGTTTTGACCATCTCTTTCTGCCTATTTAATATGATAAAATGTAAAAACGAATTAGCAACTTATACTTTTTTGAGCAGACCACCAGAGTTGCTGCTTGGAGCAACAAAGTATGGTCCAGCTGTTGATATGTGGTCAGTTGGCTGTATATTTGCTGAACTTCTTCATGGGAAACCAATTTTCCCTGGAAAAGATGAGGTATGTAGATATTATTCTTCATGTGAATGTGTTTTAATAAGATGTGCATTTGATGTAGAATTAGTTTCCTTTCTGTTTTTAAAATGCATCGAGGAATCATAGTTGATGAATTTGAGTACAAACCCTATTTGAATACAACTTTGAAATACCAGGTTCACTTTGAATCTTGCTGAAATAAAGCTCTGTACCTTATTTGGAAACTAACTTCGTTCATGCATCTGATTAATTGCTGTAGGCTAACATTTGCTCTACCAATTTAAACAATCCCGTGATTTGAAGTCATTCCTTCCAAAATTAGAATTATTTTGAAATGTGTTTTTGCAGGATAATGACATTTTGATTTTAGGAAGAGAATAAAAAGGAGCAAAACTGAGTGACTTACAACTATTTATATAATAACTAAGTTGCCTTGGCCTGCATGATAATAATGTCTGGATAATTTTGACTAGAATAGATTAGGACTTACTCTTTCCTTGATGTTTGTGGTCAGGCGTAGCTGATCTTCTATAGATATGTTTTATTTCATTAGTTATGAAATAAATACTTCTATTTGGCTTGGTTTAAAGTAATACCAGCGAATGTCCCAATTATAACTGAAGGGCAATTAACTAGGATTAAATTTGTACGTTAATTTTTGCTTCAACTCAATTGATGAAGTCCCCACTCAAATGTTAAAACTGTCAATAATTATTTCTACCTACCAAATAAATATTTAAAATTGCAAAATGATTCCTATTCTCAACTGGTAAAATGAGACTATGAGCAAATGAATTGTTTTTGTTGGGATGTTCCCATAGGAGTAAAAGGTTATACAGTTTCTGTCCTACTGATTATCATTCTAATCAATTTGATCAACTAATTGCGGCCGCCCTGCAGTTTTTTTCCAGCATTTATCACGTTTTGTGCTTTGACGCTGGTCTTATATATGGGTTCCTACTTCAATTTGCGTTTATAATAACTCATTTGCTACTTTCAAGACTTGCTCGCAAAATGTTGCGGTTGAGATATTGATAAAAATTTATAGGAGTTGATTTGTTGTTCATCATCTTAAATAGTCAGAATCTTCCATGAGTTAAACAATTATATATATATTTTTTTGAGGTAACAAAAGCCATATGACTCTCTTTCAAGCTGACATAGATTGACTAAAATGTGTGAATGTGCCAAAATAGTTTATGTTGCTTTCCTGCATGACCTACTGCCGGACTGATGGTGCTATGTGGTTCATGAAGATTTAGGATACTAGTTACTTGATTGGATTTTAGTAACCATTTATGTGGTGGAGATAATAACTCCATACACTTAATTATTTTCTTCAATGTCTCTATTTTAGTATCTGAGCTCATTTTTCTACAATTAAGCACTTGAATGGGAAACCATTTTGTTCCTATTTGGTTCATTTGACTAGAATTCCTTGGCAAATCACTAACATACATGGAACCAAACACTCTTGACTATCTACTCTATTCATATCTCCTGTTTCTTTTGTCTCCATCACTTCCCCTTGTGCTTTTCCTTGTAAAAAATAAAAAGATATGTGAAATTCTCTTCTATTTTCTTGTGCATTAATCGAGTAAAAGTTATCAAACAATTCTAAAAGAAATAGAGATCAGATATTGAGATATTACAACTTAAAACTTCTAGACATGAATGATATAACTATCGACAGAATGTGGTAGGATGATTTGCTTCACTCGTACATTTGTATCGAAGTTGTCTTTGCTTTGGGGATAAGTTAACGATGTGGAGAGAAGAAACTTATTTACAAAAATTTGCTTCTTATAGTTATATCTATAAATTGGTGACTTGATACAATTGTGATAATGTTTTGATGACTTTTGCAGCCAGAACAACTAAATAAGATCTTCGATCTATGTGGATCTCCAGATGAGGTTAATTGGCCTGGGGTTACAAAGACTCCTTGGTATAACAATTTCAAACCAACGAGACCTATGAAGAGACGTCTCAGGGATCAGTTCAGACAGTAAGTTTGGCTTTTATGTGAAGTTCATCACTTCTATGCCTTTTGCCTAACTCTTCTCTTCTCTCCATTGCCTTTTCTGCTCTCTATGCCTTTTGCCTAACTGCTGTCTATTTCTTTTTCCCTTTCTATGTCAGTTTTGACCGTCATGCTCTGGAGTTGTTGGAAAGAATGCTAATGCTGGATCCCTCTCAGGTATATTTTCACAAGTTGTAATTATATTCATTTTGAATAGTATGACAGAGTTGGTATAAACTCTCCAATGTTCTGCATTGTACACTTTAAATTGTAGTTACATGCCAATGTTAGTTTGGACTGTCGATGACCCCCAAAGTTGAACCTTGAGTGTTTATGATCAAGTTGAATATTTGTACAAGCATTGCTCTCTACTATGTGATCATGGTCAGATATTAGTTCACACTTCATTTGCTATCTGATCTACGATAAATTTCAACTTGCAAAAAAGTAGAAAGAAAAATGTTATGAAGAGGCGCAAAAAAAAAAAAAGAAAAAACAGCCCTGTAATGTTCTTTAGATGTTCAGTTGGCACAGGCAGTGCTTTGTTAATTGTTATGCTTGCAAAATTCAAAATTTCTGTTTGTGATGCGTAAGGTGAAACCGTGTTACAACTATATTGATTAGATATTTGTTATTTTCATCATATAACAGAGAATATCTGCTAAGGATGCACTTGATGCAGAGTATTTCTGGACTGACCCATTGCCTTGCGACCCTAGGAGGTTTGGCTCTCTTTGGAGTGGCTTGATTTTTAATGTAATGCAGTGATTTTTTACATATTAAGTTCATTTCCTTTACTGGTTTTTCTTTCTTGGTGTAGTTTGCCCAAGTATGAATCATCCCATGAATTTCAGACAAAGAAAAAACGCCAGCAACAAAGACAGAATGAAGAAAATGCAAAACGTCAGAAACTGCAACACCCACAACAGCATGGCCGTCTTCCGCCAATTCAGCAGTCTGGTCAGCCACATGTGCCAATGAGGTCGGGCCCTAATCAGCCCCTGCATAATTCGCAGCCACCTGTTGCTGCCGGGGGAGGCCACCATTACAACAAGCCTGGGCCTGGGCGATACCCCCCAGGCGGTACTGGTGGAGGATATAACCATCCAAACCGTGGAGGTCAAGGCGGAGGTTATGGGAGCGGACCATATCCTCCGCATGGCCGAGCTCCACCCTATGGTTCAAGTGCAATGCCAGGGGCTCCTCGTGGTGGCGGAGGGAATAGTGGATATGGTGTTGGTGCTCCGAATTATCCCCAAGGCGGTGCTCCATATGGTAGTTCTGGCACCGGTCGAGGTTCAAATATGATGGGTGGGAACCGCAACAATCAGCAGTATGGATGGCAATAGCAGTTTGATTCTATGATTGAACCAGTATGAGAATATGTTGAAATCACATGTATGACAAGTGTTAATACAGTGATGGCTTATGTTTAGTCGAAATTAAAACATAGTTGCAAACACATTTGGTTGCATAGTAAACATCATTAGCTGTGTATTCTGGGATTTGTGAATTTGGGAAATCCAAATTGGAGAAATAGCCATCAATACATATCATAGCAAGTAGTGTTGAAAATACTTGGAACTTGTGAATGAATTGAGTATAGTTTGTTTTTACAGTTATTAAGCGGATGATGATGATGATGCAAGTTGTGAGAAAAGTGAAGATAAAAAGAAAAGAGCATTTTTTCAACAACGTGAAAGTCATTGGGACATTGACACATCCTTTATTTTGCCAAGTCCGTGAGGAGTACAACCTTTTCAATTTCAGCAATTCATAATTATTATAGTTTGTACACTCTTAATTTATATGCATAGTTTTGTTGCAACTTCCCTAGAAGTGTATTGTTTGGTTGATTTTATAAATTTTGGATTCAAAAATTAAATATAATACTACTAGTATTAATTACATTATTAGAAATGGTACAATTGCAATTGCTAAATCATTCTAGTTTATATACATGAGAATGTCTCCTTTGTTTACTCACTATTATAGAATATCATATCCAGATTTTAACTTCCCGAAAGAAAAAAGTTTCTACTTGGTTGATAGGGGGCTGTCTCCTTTGTTTACTCACGGTTATAGAATATCATATCCAGATTTGGTAAAATTTTCTGATATTTTAATAATTAATTATAAAAAAATAGTGATTAACTAATTTTTTTTTTTTTTAAAGCCAACAATCCTTTTTATTAATCAACCAACCACTCTGTATAGTATAAACATGAGAAATTTATAGTAACCCTCCAATCATTAGAAAGTAAACTATTTCTCCTGAAAATTGAAACTGATAATTGATTTGATTTAGCTATTTAGTAATTAACAGATTAGTTGTTTGGTAAATTTTTAATTTCATAGTTCCATCAACTCTGCATAGTGTTAATCTTATTAAAATAATTATAAATTTAATTACTACTTTTTATTTGAATTGTTATTTAATATAATTATTTTTTAATTTTTTACAAATAATTTAATTAATTTTTTGTTTTCATAATATACTAATATTGAAAACAAAACAGAATAATTTGATAGTTGGAGAATTAATTATATATATATATATATTTATGATTATACTTTCACATTCTAACAATAACAAATTCAAAACTATTGAATTGTTAGTAAAATGCAACTTCAAACAACTTTCAGCTATATGAGTAAACGTTGGAAGTTGATAGCTGCTATGAACAAGTTTTTAACAGTACTATGTTGTCAAGTTTTTAACAGTAATACTTTTATATTCTAACAATAACAAATTTTGGTTTTACATAATAATGTATTGCCTTGAATATATATATATATGAACCATAAAATTAAAATGGAAATGAAAAGGGTGAATGAACTCCGCAAATAAAAGAAGAGGGTGAATGAAGGTGACAGGGATAGTGGATATAGTAAAGGTGGCGGCACCAAAAGGGGATTAGAAATAGATAAACATAAAAAATGAGGTATGTTTGTTTAGTTTGTACAAAAGCGGCAAAGCAATGAATCTGAACTACAATATCCAAATTAAAGACATCACAGGTTTTGACCGTTTCTTCAAGTGCCCCACAGCTGTTCACCCATAATTTATTTTTTGATTGGCACCCCCTATTATGCAAACAATCTTCCAAAAACTACTTGTATTATTTTGTTTTCATCTCAACCTTTTATTTGTATTTACTAATAAGAAGAAGTTGAAGATAGGCATGTGGGTGTGTGAGAGCGAGCCTAGTGCGCTGTGTGGCTGTCCAAGAAATCCCACATCTTCAATCACCATACACCTGGTTGCGCTTCACGAGCCGCGAATTCCAGTTCGTGACGGCTCATGTTCGACGTTGGGTATGCCCATGTCTTTTGGACTCTTCCAACAAATCCCACATCATCAATAAATTTACACCAAGTGAAAAACATATTTCATTTGGTATTACTGCAGTTCTGGCTCTAACACCAAATCCAATATTAATGTTTTGATTAATCTTTACATCATAATAAAAATATGTAATGCACGTTAAAGTGGATCAAAAACAAAGGAAAAAGGGAGAATGATGTATTAGAGAAAATATTTTTAAATATATTATTAAATTCTTAAGTTTTTCTTATGATACAGTATCGAATATATATATATTACAAAGATACATCTACTTTACTCTCTACTCTCTATCTAAAGGAGAGTATCACTCTACGACCTCAGGGTCGTTAAACACCACACTCAGCCACTAGGCCAGATATAAAGAATAATAAATCTGTAATCCAAAATCAAACATTACTTGAAAAAAAAAATCACAATCCTATCCATTAGCATTCTTTTCCCTTTTTTTTTTTTTAAAAAAAAAGGGGTTTTTTTCGTATTATTTAAAAATTGTTGCGTTCTAAACTTTGACATAACGGAAAAAGAGAAAATTTGGCTGATATAACCAATTAATGCACTAAAAAGATGAGAATATATTTACCCAGATTTAGGAACCTATTGTATATTAGCATATAACTTACACACTTGAACTTGAATCTTAATTTCGAGTGCATAATGTTACAAGGGAGGAAATTATTAAGGAGTTAATGTAAAGCTTAAACTTGATTGTGTAATTAAATCAAGGAGGTATTAGATCCGTGAAGAAGAAAAAGGAAGCTTCTATTATCCATTTTATCTTTTTGTCCACTTGTAGCTTATATATATTTACAATTACACCACTACACATTATATATAAAGCTTCACCACCAGCTGTAGTATATACAAATACGAGACCATACTCTTTCCTATGATCAATGGCTTCCTTTTCTAATACGACAGTATGGTTGATTTTGGTGGTATGTTTGTTTGTTCCATGTTCAGCTGGTAACTTCTACCAACAATTTGATATAACATGGGGAGGTGGTAGAGGAAAGATCCTGCAAAATGGTCAGCTTCTTTCTCTTTCGCTTGACAGAGCTTCAGGCTCTGGCTTTCAATCCAATGAGCTCTATCTTTTTGGGAAGATTGATATGCAACTCAAGCTTGTGCCTGGAAATTCTGCTGGAACTGTTACTGCCTATTATGTAAGTTCTAAACTATTTATGTTTTGCTCCTTTTTTTTTTTTAATACTAGTATTATATTCTATCTTCTCTAAATTGAGCGGTTTTGATTTCCAACTAATTATTATTTAGGTAAGTTTTTCCAAAATTTCATTTATCATATGCAGGACCCTTTCAAAATTAATAAAGTAACTTTATTTATTAACTATGTAGGTAGCATTTCAAAATTAATATTAGTGGATCACAGTTTTTAAATTTGACTCTATATTATAAACTATACGAGACTATAAATTATTTTATATCTAATTTATAATAAATAGTCGGATTTTCAAAATTGTAACCCACTATTTTTTATGTTGGAATTCGATTTAAACAATCCAACCAATCAATGCTTTGAAATTACTGAAACCTTTTCTAATTATAAATGAGTGTGTATGAATATTTATGATACAGATGAAGTCAGGAGGTGAGATGTGGGATGAAATAGACTTTGAGTTCCTGGGAAACTTGAGTGGAGATCCATATACACTTCATACAAATGTGTATTGCCAAGGCAAAGGTCAAAGAGAACAACAATTCCATCTTTGGTTTGATCCCACCGCTAATTTTCACACCTATTCTATTCACTGGAATCCTCAACATATTTTGTAAGTTTTTTTTTCTCATTTTACGGTTTTATTTTGTCCATTTTAGTCCCTGACTGAGAGAGAGCTTGTCGTTTTCGATCAAAACGGCTACCTCATTAGAAGGGCCTAATAGGTGTTACAGGTGGAGCACTTGGAATCGATTAAAGCCAAAGCTTGCAATTAGCCGACACAATCATCTTACTGTCCAGGAATCATTTACCCAACTTTTTTTTTTTTTCCACCTCACATAACCAAATTAATACAAATAAAATATTGCATGCTAAGGCATAGCGTAGTTGCAAATTCATAGGAGTGTTAAAAGTTCACGAATCCGACATGTTATTAGCGAGTTATGGTTGAGATTTTCGACTTGTTTAATTAAATGGGTCGACACGAACCCGACCTGAAAATAAATGAGTTAGATTCGGATTGAAAAATTTAACCCGCAGATCGACCTGTATAACCTGTTTACTGTTCATAATAATAATAATAATAATAATTATTATTATTATTTTATGTCATGTATGTATATAAAATTTGTTTTGTTAAAAAAAAAGTATATAAAATTAATGATGTTTGATTTTGAATTAGGCTTTAATATTGATATCAAGTTATATGGGTTAAATGAGTTTCAAATTGACTCGTTTAACCCGTTTATTTTAAAAAAAAAAAGATTAAACAGATCAGATCGACCTGTTTAACCTGTTTATTAAACAGATCAGATCAAGATTGAATTTTCTGACCTGTTTGTCTAAACAGATCAGATCAGGGTTGGGGGGTTTTCAACCCGAACATGCTTGACACGAACACGAACCCGACCCAACCCGACCTGTTTGACACCCCTAAATTCATACATTCACGACCTAAGTCATAGACCATGATTCAAATCCTCACCTCAATTTAAAAAAAAAAATATTATTATTTCAATCGAAAGGACAAATTAATAAAAGAGTTCATTTTTCAAATTAGAGGGACAATATTAACGGTAAATTTGAACAATCTGAGATTTTTTTTGTTGAATAATTTATTTGATTCTTGATTCTTGATTCTCATACGTTTATTGCATTGAAATGAAATTGTTTAAAAAGGTTCATGGTAGATGGGACACCCATAAGACAATTCAAGAACTTAGAATCAATTGGAGTTCCATTCCCAAAGAAGCAGGCAATGAGAATATTCTCAAGCATATGGGATGCAGATGAATGGGCCACAAGAGGTGGGCTTATAAAGACTGATTGGACCGAAGCTCCTTTCACTGCCAGTTACAGGAACTTCAATGTTATGCATTGGCCCACAAACCAACAGGATGTGGATCCCACTACCCTCCAACACAAGCTCTCTTGGGTTCACAGAAATTTCATGATTTATAATTACTGCACTGATTCTAAAAGATTCCCTCAAGGCTTCCCTCCTGAGTGTCATCACCACTAGCCTTCTAATAATCACATTATACTTAATATAATATAATAATATTATGCATAGGATGATCTATCTATCAATCTATCTGTCTATATATATATATTGTATGTATATGTATATTATGTATATAATATAACATTTTGCATGCAATAAAGGGTAGCTGTTTTTACTGTTATACAGAAAAGTCTTCTGCATAAATTTCTCAGAGAAAATTTTGTCGTCTATAAATTAATTGGCTGATCTCTAGTCTAGAGTCAAATTCTAAAATTTTAAATGAATGAAATGTGTGTATAAATAAGTTAATAGCATATTCACACATGCTTCCTATATTACTCAATGCTCTTATTTTTAACACAAGAACACCAAATTCAGTAATATAAGCTAAAAACGTAAATTTAAGTAGCTTGATGGAAAGAAAGCCTACTTGGCGAGTCAATTCTTATTATGTGTTCCCCTCCTGAACCAGATTCATCACTTGAATTAACTAAGGCCTGGCTCTTATTTCTGTCTCTACTCTGCCGTAGCAGGGGTCGGGAAGTAGTAAGACCGCAATCTGAATGTGACCTTTTTATCTGCAGTTTCTTCTTTGAAGTTATAGAGCCTTCTGATTTGACAGAAACAATTTCACGGCTCTGAAATGATGTAGCCTTTGGGAATGGCATGGTTTGGGATACTTGATGCTCCAGAATGCCATTGCATGTTAACCTGGTGATTGATGAAACAGTAAATTCAGAACCACAAGCAATGATTTTAAAGGACTTCTAATATCATATATTTATCACATCTAAGATGGTTGTGTTTTGAAAAACGATTTACTGAATTTGTTATCTAAGGGTTAACTTCAACATCTAATGAGTGGAATATCTATTTTTTTTTTTTTTCCAAGTGAACTATCGAACACAAAAAAACTCAAATTACTAAACTATAAAATCCCAAAAGTTTCAAAGCATACAAAGTTGTCATCCTACGAGGGAAAAAAGAAAAGAAAAGAAAAGAAAACCATACCATATTGCCAAAAATATTCAGTTGCTTTGCTCTTGAAGGCAAGCTATTGGATTGTATTTTCTCCTCTCACAATTTTCCTTGGTAGAATCTTTCAGGCCAACTCATAAGATCATGCTCATTGCTTGGAGGTCTGAGGAGATGTTCACCTGCATGTGAAGAAGAAAATCTCTGCAGAGCAGCATCAGCTTCAAATGTTGCAATGTTAAGAACCATCACTCTCACTCTTGCCACGAATTGGTACAAGGAGCTTTGATGAGGGAAACTAGCTGACCTGGAACCTGCACACAGCAGTATCCATTGCCTGAATTTTTATATTCATTTTTTGTAGTTCATTAATAAATAAAAGAAACAATTCATAGATAGCATATGAAAATAAATAGGCTAGTAATCAGTAGTTGATCATTATTTGTTGTGGTCCATATAATTTTGTTATTTGTTAAAACTGCTAGTTATATGTTCCTTCAAATAGCTGTGACTCAAAAATTCTGGAATTTGCAAATGAGAAGTCAAATAACAACATTAAACACTATAGGAATGCCTCACAAAAGGAATCAATCACAGGATGCATTCTTTGCCCAGCTGAAAGCACATACACGCACTGAAAAGATGGGGATAAAACCTAAATAATCGAACTCTAAATCTGAGAAGGTCTACTACCCAAATGAACAACACTAATTTTTAAAAACTAAAGCATGATTGTAAAAGAATTAAAATTTTACTAAAACCAACGAACAAAAAATAAAACCACACAGTTGAACAAAACCAAATTTGATTGGTTAGGTCAGGCATTAGAGTTAAACCTAAATAACCAAATTAACTCCACCCACCCATGTCTGTTGTCACCTCTAGGGGCCAGTCCAACTCGGGAACTGCGCAGCTTGAGCCCTCCCTTATTCATTCATTAAAAGAAAGTCAAATGCAAATTTTCTATTGCAATTTGCAAATATGTAAAATAATAATAATAAAACCTCTTACTCTAATAAATAAATACATAAAACCTCTTCAATAGCAGTCAAACTCATTTGGTGATATCAACTTAGCCTCTTCAATAGCAGTCAAACTCATTTGGTGATATCAACTTAGATGTATCTTAGAAAGTGTATATCCGATATTGAATAAGTATGAAATGAATCAAAGACTTAAAATGGAATACATGTTGATTTTGCATGAGATCCTGCGCCTTCTGTTCTTGCCTTTCAAGACTGAAGCTTATAAATGCAGAAGCAGCAATATTTAAAACACTTTTACTGCAATTATTTATCAAGATAAAAAATAAAACATAAACAGAAAATGAAAATAAAATAATATTCGTCACATCCTCTTTGCAAGTTATTACTTAAATTACCAGTTGTTTCTTCCATTTGAATGTTTTGGATTCCACTTGCATGTCCAAAACTTTGGTTTCCATATGAAGGCAACAATGCTGCAGGTGATGGAATTAATACCCCACTCGAGCTATTCGATCTCACATATCCTTCTAATAAAAAGCCAACGGAATGTTGAGGTATTTCTGTATTTCTATTGTTTCTCCTGCTACATGTGCGTTCATCGTTGACCTTCCTGAAATAAGAGCTCTCGAGTCTTGCATTTCCATATTTTCAAATATTTGAGGAAGCAAGACTTTGGCAAGTACTATAGCACTTTCCTGAAAAGGAAAAAGGGACGGTACTAGATCAATAGACCAAGAATTGGGTGAACATATTTTTTGTCATTTTATTATCTTAACCATACATTCAAAAGCGACAATTCTTGTTTTCCATATTGCATATATAATGAAACTGCACAAATAATTTCATCATAAGGGAAAGGGTTGTCCTGTCCAAATCTAGGCAACAAAGGCAAAGGCCTACAACAGCCCAATGAAATTGATACCAGCTTGGTTTTCCCTTCACATGTTTTTGTTTGGTCAGCAGTACTTAACAAGGTCAATCGTAATGAAATTAAAAGAAAAGGTCTTATTATGCTTTCTACCTGATTTGGTGTGTCCGTACTGTAAACTGTAAACGGTGAGTCTTGTTAGGAATCCCCATTTGCATTTTAAGGTCAGCTTGTGTAATTGGGAATCTCCTTTTTGTTCTTTCAGGGAGGAAGCTTGCATCAATAATTTTTAAACATTTTTTTGTGGGAATAAAGTGACAAGAATATGATGACAGAAATTGAGCACATGCATAAGTTCACTGCTTCCTTGCAGTTTATGCAGATTTAGATGGGAGGAAATGTCACCCAAGTGTTTTGAGTGTCTATTCAATTTAATTGGAGACTGCCTCCCTTGTAGCATGATCTTTAGTGGATTTTTGTCCTCCTTTACTCTCTCTTTTGTTAGTTTGAGAATATTTAATACTATTCTTGTATTTCCCATGTTTCTTGTTAGTATAACTAATGGTATCTCTACATCCCATTGAATTTCATTCAGAAGAATCTTATAAAGATTGTATTGATTCGTATCATAAAAAGACAGGATTAACAATAAAAAGAAAATATTACCTTCTGCAGGGTCTGACCTTGCAGCTGAAAGTATTTTGTCACTTTCAATAAAAAAGCAGAGTACAACAGAATCTGTTACAATAAGTTTTGCCAACTAGCACTTCATATATGCCCAATGTGCTTCCATGTGTAAAAGTAGGATGTAAAGAGTGATGGTTCCACATTCACTAACAATAATTTGCAATTGACAAACAGTTATATTGTTTAACTAAGAAACAAGGGAGAGATTCAGAAGAAAGCGAGAAAGAAAATGAAAAAGTTATTAAAAATCCTAAACATTATTTACCTTGACAACACCATTAGAAATAAGCCAATTTGACTTGGAGCCCTCTTTGTAAAGTACCACACCCCTGTGGTTTCATTATTCCTTCTGAAGAACCATCAAGTGGTTCACGTACTGCAGAAGGAAGGGCTCCCAACAAAGGATGGGTGCTAAGTAAATCAGTTAATTTGGGAATCTTTACTGGTGGAGGATTCCTTAGAAGCCTTTTCATGTTAGTCTAAGACAAAAGATAAAATAAATATCCGATTAAAACATTCAACGTATTAGCCAAACACTCACATTCTTATATAAAAAATTAAAATAAAAATAAAAGAAAACCTGGGCAGTATCTTGAAGACGAAGCATCTCCTTTTCTTCCAACAGTCCCGCCATCTCAAGGTGTTGGACATAATGAATCAAATGGTTCAGCAAAGAATAGGTTACTTGTCTGCTTTTCAGAACATGCAAAACCTGAAAAATTCTCAAGTTCATATTCTAGCATCACCTAAGTCTATACCGATATCAAATTGCTGCACTACGGTAAAATGTATAGACAAAACAGGGGTATCTAATTATACTTTTTTTCCAACTGCTGCATCGCATGCAACAGTACTATTACACATTCCCATTGTTGCCTAAAGTTTCCATCTTTAACTATCAGCTAATATTCTTAGACCAAAAACTGAAAATATGAAATTCTTGTTACTTCCAAGAAATTGGTCACATTGTTCTCATAACCTTCCCCTGTTACACAAATACAAAAGGTTTAGAATGTCACCAATCCAAGTCAAAATCTGATCATCAACAATACAATAAAAAAAACAGTATAAATAATGTATCAGTGAGCATGTATAAAAAGTTAATGTAATAACATCAAAACATAGCAAATGGAAATGAAAATGGCGACACTTAAACATAAATATTGATCATGCAATACTTTGAACTAACCCATTTATCAGGTTGGATTGAGTCTGTTGAAAATTTAGGGGCTTGATTCAACAGTCCAGCATCATCATCAGAAGTAGTAGTTGTAGTAGCAGTGGAGCTGCTAACCCATTTGCTGGTTGCAATCGACTCTGGTGAAAATTGAGGGGCTTTATTCAATACCCCGTCATCTTCCTTAATATCCACAATCAGTGGTTTCTGTGACCCATAATTTTCATTCTCAATTCTTTTTAGACAGTTCAAAACTTCAGCCATAGTTAGGCCTCATGTTTCTCTCCTGTTGTAGGCATTGAAAAGCCAATTCTGAAACTGATGTTGCCATCTTCTTCACTGCATCATCTTTTTCAACCCCAAGACATGGATCGACTAACTCATTTAGTGAATGGTTTAGAATTTTGTTGACTGCCATATTTGCCAAATTGATGTCAAGCCGGCTTCTACTGGTGTCTACTGCTTGTAAGGACGATATGAGTTCGATCAATACCACTCCAAAGCTATAAACATCGCTTTTATCAGTTAGTTGGTAGCACTGATAATACTCAGGATCAACATAACCAGGTGTGCCTTGTGGAGCAGTGGAGACATGAGTAACGCCATCAGGAAACAACCGAGATAATCCGAAATCAGCCACTTTAACACAGAAATTGTTGTCTAATAGAATGTTGTTGGTTTTGACATCTCGGTGTATGACATCCGATGCATGAAGGTAAGCTAAAGCCTCAGCTGATTCAATGGCAATGCTTAATCGAACAGGCCAAGTAAGCAAACCCGATTTCGACCGATTCCCATGAAGATGGTCTGCTACAGTTCCATTAGGAACATACTCATAAACAAGGACCAAGTCTCTGGTACGTCTTGAAGTACAACCATATAGTGTAACAAGGTTCTTATGTCGCAACTTGGTTAGTATCTCAATTTCATTCATGAACTGCTCAGTACGTCTAATGTTATTTTCATATAGACGCTTGACAGCAACAACACGCCCATCATCCAGAATACCTGATCAATGAAACCATCAAAAGAACAATTAAGAAACAAAGTATTCTTAAAATATAGTTACTGCTTATTCTGGACATTAAGTAATGTAGTGTCACATTATCTACTGACCATAGTAAACAGTGTCAAAGCCTCCATCTCCAAGTTCTCTAGAACGATCAAAATTGTTTGTGGCTTCCACAAGTTCTTCGTAACTGAACACTTTAGCTCCAAAATAGGTGCTTCCATTTTCAAGATCAGATTTTGAGGAGGCATAAGGTGTAGTTTTGGAGAGATTAGTTGTTGGATCAGATTGGCCTTTGCTTAGAGGTGGAGGAGGAGGTGGTGTAGGCAAGTCTTTACTCTGTGTTTGGGCAGCTATTCTTTTTCTTCGTTGTATTATGAGCCAAAACCAGCAACCCAAACCAATACCAACAGCTCCTGCTCCTGCTATGCCAAGTCCTGAAATTGAAATAAAAATTTGAATGAGATTTTCTTTCTTTGTCAATGTGAAAGAATCTGTTCAATCCAAAATGCAATTATACCTACACCAAGCGGAACCTTAGATTTGCTTCCTCCTGCAACAATTATCACATGAAGAAACATCAGTAAAGACTCATCAAAAACCAATTTGGAACAAAATGCAAGTATGGACTTCTTAGTCAGAATGAACAATCCATTTTATTACTAATATATTCCTGAATTGGGTTTAAATGTGGAATATCTTGTAGAACACAAACTTAGTCTTTATGTATATTTCTGAGCCATTAAAGTAGAAAATATGAAATTTAATCCAATCTTTATAATCATTAAGGAAATGATAAAAAAATATGACAAATGACTTCAATTTCATCAAGGATTCTTCTTGAAGTTTTCTCATAGTTCAGCAATATCAGCTTTGGGTTAGCGATCGAGTTTTCTAGGGACCAGGGTAAGGCTCAAACAAAAATTAATGCCTAATTAGCAAAGAAATGAAACAGGGCAGAAACAGAGTCGTATGTGACAGGAAAGAGTTCTGTTATTGCCCACTGGTGCAACAATGGATTGATCATCTTGTGATTGGTTAGTCTGAAAGTCACGACAAATTGGGGAAAAATTTAGCATATAGAAGATAAATTACTGTATTATACATGACCATCCAATTTATCACCATTCAAACTCAACATAATTAAAGGAAAAATTGGTAACACCTAACTGTCAGAGTCAGAAGAATCATCCTTTTGTAGGTAATCAGATCCTAAGCTCACCTCATATTCTTCCATACCATCATTTTCACCTTCACAAGGATCAAGCACACTCTTTACCTGAAAATATTACCAGTCAGCCAAATTGGTCAGAATTACAAGCCTTGATCTGAATTTAAGTCATTAGTAAAAACTTTTAATGCTTACCCTGAGAGTAAGTACAAAATGCTTGTTGTTGACATTTCCAACGTCCATATTGAGAGGGCTTTTAGTCCATGGAATATTGGTTGCCTCTTCTGTACAGCATCTGAAGAACGGAGGCTCATAATCTACTGGCTGCAAGGTCAAACAATTGCATTTTATTGTTTTCTAAAGCTCAATGAGTGAGAAGTCAGTTGTGCAAACTAATGGTTCCACTATACTCAAAAAGAGAAATTTTCCTAAATCTCATTTGCATCAATGCTTAAATCAGCATAGAATTTTTTATCACAATTATATCTGACCATCCCAGTTGTTTGGAGAAGGCAAAATAAGCACAATTTCATAAATAGTCAACTGACATGCTGTCACATCATCATACTAGAGGAGTTTCATCAGTATAGTGCGCTGAAATCCAAAAAGAAAAATCAGATTTCTGCCAATCGGTATGTATATGCATATTTTCCCAAATTATCTAGTTAACTTGAATATCCAAAATGTAACCAGCAAAAAGGAAAAGACATGAGACAACCCATTTCTTAATTTCCACTTGTATTTACCTCTTCAGGCATTCTATCCAGAGTCCTCATCAACTGAAACAATGTACGGATCATTTTACATGCAGAATTCCTGATATTTATCATTGTATCATAACTCATAAATCAACAAAGGTAAACAGTTTAGTACAAACAAAGGAAGTGCTTTCAGAATAGAAAACAGAATGTGGTTCACCTCGTTTCTTGTTTCCAGAGCGACTGATATTCATTGAAACCTCTTGACAATCAGAACTAGAATAGCTGAAGGAAACTGCAAAACAAGACAAACTGCTCAAATCTTCACAAAAAATTTTGAAAAAAAAAAAGAAAGAATAAAACCATAGTACTTTTAGAATCCGGGCACAAGTATTTCTAATATTATAGAAATTGCCATAAGAACATCATTTGCCAAGCATTATCCTTCTATTCACAATTTTGCCACATGTACAGTATAGTCAAGTACCAATCATACTTGCATGCATATTCCTGAATCATTGGGCCTTCCGCTTTCTCACACACACAGAATAAAAGAGTCTTCAAGTACTTCTTCTGCAATGCATCATAAACATCTAAGGAAAAATAACAATATTACAGTCGAATCAATGAAATAAAAATGACTTAATTTGATAATAGAACAACATACCTTTCTCCACCCAATCAATTTAGTCTCCAAGAATCACCATCCATATGTATCAATTTCTTAATCTTCATCTCTATTGATCACGTCATCATTAGAATGAGAGAAAAAAAATGGGAATCAACATC
>CATIWJ010491074.1:0-17759 GCA_949640765.1 Croton laevigatus | reverse complement strand
TTGAGCATGTTTCCCATCTCTTCTCGAGAAAGAAGTGGGCTATTTCTTTGCAAAATTGTGCTCAATTTCATATGTGGCAATTCCGCCAAGATCTCTTCGTTAGTTGGGGGAATAATCTGCACGAATCGGATTTTTTGAGGGGAGCAACCCGTACAAACGTAAAATTTCACAGCGAACCTCTACCCAATGGAACTCCGTGTAGAAGTTTTCTACCCACACTACCTAGACCTACAGTTCACTCACTTGAAGCTGTCGATTTTTACCATAGAGCCAACGGAGAAAACGGTGTCGTGACTAAATTAAGTAAAAATAAAAAAGAAATAGTAGTGAAATACATTTTTATTGACCAATCAGAATTGACTCCTAAGATCTATAATTGCCTCAAAAAGTACAATGTACATGCATTATCGGACCTCTTGAATAAGAGTCAAGAAGATCTTATGAAAATTGAAAATTTTCGCATAGACGATATAAAACATATATAATTATATTTGTTAGTACATTTTCAATGCAGTTCAACTCAATTCTGTTTACTTTGGCATATCATAATTTATATTCTTGAAGTTTCTGCATCATACATATTACTCATAACCTATGATGATGGTTACTTAATTCATTTCTCAATTTTGCTTTAGGTACTGCATTCTATCCTTTACAGAGTTGTTTTAACCACTCCTGTCGGCCGAATGCACAAGCTTTCAAAAGAGAGGAAGTATGTTTTCTCTAATGTTTTGGTTCTGTTTAAGGCACTGCTTACCCATTCTATGTTTTGTATAATGTTTTTGGTTGGAAGCACCATTCATACCTCATTTAGTATAAATGAACAGCAATTAATGAGCATAGTGAACAACTTTCTTGCATTTATGTTGCGTTCACCTGAGATATTGAGAGGTGAATCTTGCATAAATGTGAGCAAAGTGCTTTTAATTATCTCCCAAAATGCATGGATCATCATTTATGGCAATGCAAATGGAAATAGGTCATTTGTTTTCTTCTCATCCGTTTTCATCATCAATTGCAGGACAGGGATGGCCAAGCAACCATCATCGCCATCAGACCCATATGCAAGGGAGAGGAGGTGATTTTTTTACTCATCACATTGTTCTCACTCTTGTCGATGAACTTGACCTTACAACTAGTGTCGATTGAAAAACCTTTCTGGTATTTTCAGATTACCATTTCGTATATAGAAGAGGACCTTTCAGTCGAAGAGAGACAAGCTTTACTAGCAGATTACGGTTTTAGATGCAGGTGTCCCAAGTGCTTAGAAGAAGAGACTTGAGCTTATTTTCAATAGAGATTTGAAGATCAAAGAGGCCATTGTACACACTAATTTTGAAGCCAAGGGAATGTACCATCCAATTACAGGAAGTGAGAAATTTTAAATTTACACTGTTATTTTCATCAAACCATCAGATGGAACTTTACAAATTTATTCTGCAACTATTTTATTTAGACCCTTGTATCATAGTCGATAGGATAGTTTGGTGTAATTTTTGCGGTTTATTCCTCATCTGTAACCATCTTATTTTTTAGAAAATCTTAAATATTTGAATTGCCTTAAATATAGTATATTATATTTTTAAGCATTGGGATTCCCATTGTTATTATTTCCTGCAAAACAAAAATAGCAAAGGTACAATCTTAGTACAATTTCACTAAGCCTCTAATTGAACTAATGGATCTTTTAAACCACTGAACTATATTTGTGTTAACTTACCTTTATTTTGCCCTTTCTAAAGAAGCTAAATCATATTGAGATATTGATAAAATATAGTCCTTCCAACTGGTTAGATTTTAACTAAAATATCCTCAAAAAATAATAACTAAAATAGAAAGGTTACAAGTTAGAACATCCCAATCAAACAAAAAGAAAAGTTAGAATACCCCAGTTTGATCATATACACCAATATTTTGAGAGCATATATATTCGCTTAGAATCATCAACAAGAAATGCTAGCTTCAAACTCCCTGCAGTGGAAAAAGAAAACACAAAGACCACAGAATACCGGTCCGGTAACATATACCCAAAAACACTGTACATGAATCCCTGATTCCAATCTACAAATAAGATAAACAAGCAAAAATATGAAAATCATTTACAAATGTAGGCTATCAAACTACAACAACATCCACCATCTCCTCTTCCTCCGGCCCTTCCACATCCACATCACCGTCTATGCCCTTGTACTGATGATCATCAATATCAAATAAACAAAAAAGGCTCATCAGGTGCTAAGAAAAACCATCACCTACTAACATGCAATTCTTAAAGACATCCATATTCATAAATCTATTGCCTCAGATTAAAAAGAAAAATTTTCTATTTGCTTTTCATTCTTGTACTGATAACATTCATGATTGATTTTCTTTTTCTCCAAGTATTCTAGGGCCAAGATTATTTGGATTTCACACACGTAGGATTATTTAAGATCAGGTGTTTCAAATATTATATTAAACCATGTAAATTTTCATTCATTCAAATGTCCACAACCGTTCATATTTATATACAAGTAGCTTGAAGGCCTCCAGAATCCAAATATCACATCACACTGCTTATGTACTAGGGCTGGCAATTTGTGTTCATGGTCTCGTTTGTGTCATGTCAAGTAACTTGTCAACCCATTTAGCCTAAACCCTAACACAACCCATTTAATAAATGAGTTGGGTCGACACAACTCATTTAATATTCGTGTCTTTTGGTGTTAATCCGTGTAACCGTTTTATAATAGTGTCATTCATTTAACCTATTTAACCCGACACACTCATTTAACACATGTAACTTTACAAACTCATTTATCATGCTATTATATAAAATTATTGTTTTAACCTATATGTTTTGACATAACTCATTTGACACAATTAATATAATTATGACAAAAATAAATTATCATGATGCATAAATCATCATCATCATCATAATAATAATATGTGTGAATAGAAAACGAAGTGGGAAGTCAGAAAAAAAAATTGAGTTTTTTAGGATTTTTAAGTTGTAATTTTCAAATTACTATTATCTCTTTCAATTAAATGGGTTGATGGGTCTAACGAGCCAACCCGCAACCCAACTCATTTTAACTCTGTTCATAGCGTGTGTTCATAGTGTGTCGTGTTATTCAGGTCGTCACCCGTTTAGGCTCAACCCTAACCCACTTATTTTCCATGTTGGTCGTGTCGGATTCATATATCGTGACACATTTTTCCACCCCTAATATGTACCCTATGTCCAAGCAATAATCTGCGGAAGACAATAATTAACATACCAAACCAACCTGTGAATATGTATTTGGAGGGACTGGAGGTGGTGGCGGTGGAAGCAGAACTGGCAACCTTTTGTATCCACATGCAGTGGCTCCTTTATCAATTTCTGCTGAAGTGGTTTCAACTACCTCAATATTCTCCTCTGCTTCGATCTCAACAAATTCATCAATTGCATGGGCAGCCATGCTCGTAGATGGTGCCAGAATAGCCAACCCAGAACCCTTTCGCTGAACAATAAGAAAGCAAAATGCTGAATATTTTCTTAAATTGGATTTGTGGAAGAGAAAAAAGAATCCATCGACCACCAGATGCTGCTGCGACAATTTACATAATAAGACATTTCCCACTCGTAAATTTTTAACTGACAAAGGGCCTTCATCTCACAATTGAAATATTTACGGGAAAAAAAAACTAATGAATGGTATCAATACCCATGAAAAACAGCACCACCATGCAATAATAAAATAAATCTCCCACAGAACAAAGAAGGAATCAAGGGGGGAAAGAGAGAGAGAGAGAGAAACAAAGAACCTTCTCTAAAGAGGAGATGCTCCTTCCTCTCTTTTGTTTGCTTTCATTTCTGATAGGCTGATGATTTGCATTATCTACCACTTCAAATTCCTTGTTAACATTTGATTGTGCAGCATGCACACTCAATTGAGAAAGCTTCCCTGGCCTGACAGTCCCAGCATGATATCCACCACCATTCAATTTTGCTAAAATGCAAGAAAGAGAATGGCCATGGAGTGGAATTGGCCAGATTTGCAAGCAGAAATTAATAGTGATGACCAATTGAAATGAATTGCAATAAAATAATGGCAAACTATGGGATAATATAATTAAAAAGTAACTCTAATCAAGATCTGATTCAAGTCTTTGCTAGTTATTCATGACTCTCACACCAGGCATTATTTGCCTCAAATGTATTGATGGTTAGACTTAGTAGAAGCCATTTTTCTATCTGAAGCCATGCTTTTGTCATTCCTTAATAAGAGACCTTTGACAACCATAACTCAAAACAGTTAAGAATGTTTTAAAGCAAATTTACTCAAAGGGATGACATTTAGGTTTTTCAGGGATGACATCATCACATTTAGATTTTTAGGAAGTTTTAAAGAGATGAGAACTATGATAATGGTTAGGGGTGAGCAAAGATTGACCAAAACTGCAAAACAGCACCACACCGAAACGAACCACATGATTCAGGCAGTTGAATCAATAATACGATGCACTCTTGATTTAGAAAAATTTCAAAATATGTTTTGGTTTGCGGTTCAACACTAAGAATAACTGAGACCGATTGCTTACCAGCAACAAAGGATATTAATCGATTTTTTTTTCTTTAAAATTATTTGTGCCACAGAATGGCGCTATTTTGTACACCCCTTTAACAAAAAAAGAATTATGTTATACATTTATATGATGTTGTTATGGTTCTTTTTGGATTTCTAGGGTTTATGAGACAATTAGAAGAAATTCAGAGAGAGAAGAAAGAAACTCTGGGAGAAACAGAAGAGGAGAGAATTCAGAAGGAGAAGCAGAGAGATACAGAGAGAAGGTTCATTCCTTTAACATTGATAATCGATACAATTCTCTACAGTTTTACCCCTATTTACAATACCCTAAGTTGTCTAAAGTAAAACAACCTCCTATTACTAAAACGTACGATATCAATACCTTCCCCTCGAGAACTTTCTTGTTTCCAAGAATGAAAGAACTACTGATACTAATACAACAAACAAACGACAAACACAGCTTAACAATAACCAAACTAAAAAACATACTAGCTATAGTACAACAAACAAACAACAAACACAGACAAAACATACTAGCTATAGTAAAACAAACATACTATACTATTCTTGAATTGTTGCTTATTATTTTTAGCTTCAATCCACAAACTCTACATAGACGTCGCTTCCACATCAGAACCTTATGCTCCCAGGACCAGCAAAAGATGCAGCAGCAGCAGCTGTAGCTGAGAAAGTTCAAAATGCAGCGATGTTGTCAATTCAGGACGTTGCCAATTCAGGTACAGTAGCATTTTCACTAGGAACCAAGGTAACTCTTCAATAGAATCCTCAATAAGACCAATCCCTATTTGAAACAAACTTTTTAAGCCCAACATAAGAACATCAAAAATGGCTGCAAGCAGTAGCATAACAAAATTTTTAAGAACCGCTTCTTGTACTTCTACCACATCTCAAACTCCATTTCTTTAGATTGCATAACACATTGTATTTGCCATTTCTTCCTTGCCCTACTCCATAATTCAAAATCTATCTCCATGGCATTACAAATTGGTGTGTTGCCAACATCAAAAGTAATACCAACCACACCATCAGATTGCTCAACAACAGTCTCATTAACAGGCATCAATTTCTCAAACTTAGGAATTTCAGGAAGGAAATCAGAATTCACAAAAGTTGTGAAGGTTAAAATGCTTACATGATCATCATCAACCTTGCTTGCTGTAGAGATGCCATCAAACTTCCGTATTTTCTGCTCAGTGTTTTTAAGTTCATGAACACCACCATTCAACAATCTGTTCTCCATAATCAGTTTCAACTGATGCAATTGCAATCTCATCACTATCAGAAGCGCCTTGATAATTTTCAACAAGAATTTCAAATGCTTGAAACATTTCTTTTGCTGCCAACTGAGATTACATTCTTTCCTCAGATTCGGTCACTTCCACCTCTTCTTGATTACAATCACCAATTGACAAGCTATACTGAAATTCTAGGGTTTCTGCTACATCCGGATCAGCCACAACATGACACGATGGTGAAATTGGCATCAGACTGACCGGCAGATTGATCAGAGGTGAGATCAGAGAAGGTTCAGCAACTCCTCGAGTATTCTGTGCAATCATTTTATCCAGCAGCACTTTGGCCTTCGAAATCTCAGTCAACAACTCCAACCTTAGCGATTCATCCATGGTAGCTATTTGTTGATCACGACGTTTCAAAGATTGTGAGGATCATAACCTCTCATACCAATTGTTATGGTTCTTTTTGGATTTCTAGGGTTTATGAGAGAATTAGAA
This sequence comes from Croton laevigatus, assembly GCA_949640765.1. Taxonomy (NCBI): domain Eukaryota; kingdom Viridiplantae; phylum Streptophyta; class Magnoliopsida; order Malpighiales; family Euphorbiaceae; genus Croton; species Croton laevigatus. The sequence continues at coordinate 11,449 of CATIWJ010491074.1, read as the reverse complement.
GAAATGCAGAGAGAGAAGAGAGAAACTCAGAGAGAAACAGAGGAGGAGAGAATTCAAAGGGAGAAGCATAGAGATACAGAGAGAAGGTTCATTCCATTAACATTGATAATCGATACAATTCATAGAGATACAGTTTTACCCCTATTTATAATACCCTAAGTCATCTAATGTAAAACACCCTCCTATTACTAAAATGTATCGTATCAGATGTGCAGCTAGAACTGCAAACTGTAAGAAACATACCACCTAACCGCTGTGTGGTGCAATGCAGTTCCAAGGGGATGCAATGCAGTTGACTTTGCAGTTCATGTTTTCCATATAATTGCATGATGCAGTTCAGTCCAATTTAGTGCGGTTAGTTGACCAAACTGCAGTTTGCTCACTCCTAATTGCCATCATTAATGTAATTTACTAAGGAAAACTAAGTATTGATATCTATTCCTTGTTGATGAGGATTGAAACTCCCATTTATGGAGCTTGGATTGGCATAACTAGACTATGTTTTCTCATGCTTCTTTAATTTTACTAATGAAAGAAATTCTATTATCCACTCACTATAACCTTTAAATCTTGAATTTTTGAAACCACACTTGCAACCTCTGCAACATTTCAAATCAAGTTCACTTTAAAAGGAGAAGATATAGGCTTCAAGCCACAGTTTCTCACAATTGGAAAGGTATTCAAATTTGGAGACAAAGGAGTAGCTAAAAATGCTCTGCAAAGAGAATTATTCTCTGCAAGTGCCCCAGATCTAATCATGATCATTTCTATACTTTGAAACAAGGAAATTTGCTCTCAATTGAGTGGTCTAACTGCGAAAAGTGCGTTAATTTCTGATTCAGGATAAGGTCAAATTGAGAACTTTGGTTCTCATTGATTTATAACTAATATATGTGTTAAAATTCAGTCTTACTGTTAAATTTTTGTCACCTAATACTTTGGGTCAACATGAAAAACAGGCCTATCCATTCAAAAAGTCCATGACTTCGAGTGAAGTTTATTAAATACCCAAGGTTTAACTTTGACCATAAAATACCCAAATTTAAAAAGTTATGTTTTAAGCTCCCAATAAGGACCAAACTGAATAGAGCCAAATATAAATTTTAACCCCAACTAAATGAACCCTCTTCTGATAATCCATCCTCCTCTTACACCATCAACCTTTGTCTAGTTTAATCCATTTTCCATTGTCCTTGTTTCTAAGAAGGACTAGAGGAATTTAAAGTGAGTAATGGAGGTCATGATGGAGAGAGTCAATGGTTCTGGAGAATGTACGACCAAACTAGAGGCATATCGGCATCTAGCAGAACGGAGGGTGCCGGTGCTTGTTGAAGAGCAGCAAAGTCCAACTTATTTAGGGCAATAAACAATGAAGAGGTCGGCTGAGACAAGTCGAGGAAGATGACACAATGGAGGATCAAGATGATGCAACTCTAGGAGCTATGAAAATTCAGGCTCAGGTGATCCAATGGACTGGGACGGCAGGGGCTGGGATTGAGAAGGCCAGTGGAAGAAACAATGGTGCTGGTTGTGTAAGAACATGGAGAAGAAGGATGAGTTCTTGGAGGTGGTTAACACAATTGAGTTAAAATTTATTTCGAGTTCCACAACATAACGATTATTAGAGCATTTGTGTTTTCATGGTGTTTAGTAGAACAACCCAAGTCACTACACAATTATTTTAATTTTGCAATATATAATGAGAAACCCAAACACTAATTTCATGATGGGTTCCATGCATGTTATTCTGTTATGCCTAAAATTACACCCATCTGAATATGACCTTGGAACTTGAAAGAGAAAACTAAAAGTAAAGCAGTAAAATATTAAAACCCTGCTAAATAACCAAACCAGCAAACCCTAAACTATGCATAAGGCAAGAGCTGTTTTACAATCTATTCTTCCGGTGCAGTGAATGGATAGATTTCTAGCTCCAAAACTACTAAAAAGGAGCAGGGATATATTATCAAAGATGCAAATGTGATAAGGGCTTCCCTAAGATTTGATATGCTACTTGACACTATTTTCAGCTATTTCAATTTTTCAACCTCCATTTCTTGTATAGCAAGAAAGAAAAAACCTAATCAAAGACTAAACACAAGCTGAGCATCCTACAACTTTCAGAAAAGCATCTCCAAGAAATTATTACCTTCTGTCAAATCTTCTGCAGTATCGTGTTTAACAAGTAGGCCTTTCTTGCCAAGAGGAGAATTAGACCGCAGCTCATTTTGCTGGTTGATGGTAGCATTATAACTTGGAGCCTCTCCATCACTAACAATATTGATGCTTGAATCATCTTCATTGCCATCATTTATAGCAGAAACAGAACCAAGCTGATCTCCCAACTTCTGAAGTCGAACTTGTGACCTATGCATTTCCATGGATAGACATAATTATGAAAAATGCCAAATACCAAAAACAAGTCCTTAAATTAGAGAAACAGGAAAAGACCAACACGTGTCAAATGAAAGTTCAAAGATCAAACAAAAAATATACACAAGAAAACAGTGCAATGAAATAAACAAGAACTAACCTTTTTAGTTCCTCTTGAACCCGTATATAGTGCTTGTGTTCTTTGACAAACTTCTTGATCTTTGAAAGGGTCCTGGAAATTTCAATCACAATGAATGAATTGTTAATAAGAAAAAAAGAATCTCCCATCACCAAAGAATACAAAAGAGATTATTTAGTGATGCACCAAAAGGTGAAATGATGTAATGAAATTGATAAACACCTTTTATATTCCTCTTTCTCTTTAGATAATTGAGATTCAAGTTCCCGGATCCTGGAAGTAAGAATATCTGCTTCTTCAACTTTCTCATCCACAGTTATCTTCACAGGGTAAATTCACAAAACAGTAAAATGTATGTCTCAGTTTCATAACATGTTGAAATAAAGAGTAGCCTACATTTTGTATCTGAGGGGTTTTGAACATTAAGTAGATTTAACAACTTGGTTGGCACATAAAAGGAAAAAAGGTCAAAACCCATTAATTGTTCAATGCCCCTTAATTTAATAAATAAGTGATTCTCAAAACTTCTCTTTATTCATATAATTACCCTTCAAATTTCAAAATCATGAATAAATATCTACAACATCAAACAAAGGAGATTCCAAAAGTCAAAGTTAGAAAATTCCCATGGATTTTGAACCCACAATCCAAACATTGCCTTACAACAAGAGAAATATAAAACCATAGAAAAACACACCTCAAAACCATTTGAGGTAAATGATGCTATGAAAAAAAAAAAAAAAGAAAGAAAGAAAAGCTAGAATCATATAACACCGTACTTGCCACATAAACAACAAATGCTAGGTTATAATAACACCGCTCATTCAAAAGAAATTAATAAGAAATGCACAATTCATACGCAGCTACATTACAGGTATAATTTATCTATCTGTAGACAAACATGTTCAAAATGATATAATTTAAAGCATAGAACTGAATGGATTGTATTTGGAACAAATATATAATCAATTTTTCCTGTATTTATTTCAAAAAGTCAATAATATAGTTACTTACCAGCAAAGGTAAAATAATATAGAAAAAACAACAATACCACATAATAATTTTCAGTGTCTAATTTGTTTATATGTATATATCAAAATTTAATTAGAAGAGGAAAGAAATACATAGAAGCGAGAAAAAAAATCAGGAAGGAGAAAAATGAAGAAAGAAGAAGAAGAGAGACAAAGGAATATTGGAGTAAGAGAAACAGGAAATAATATGGATATTTTTGTCCATAACACTTGTTTTGTTAGTATTTTATAATTCATTTAGGAAACTTAATTTGCTCAAGTTTATAAAATAAAGTTCATTAGGAAAATCGATCTGTTTTAACAAAATTTGGTTTAGGCATACTCAATTCTGGGGAATTGAATTTGTAGAATTGAAATGACATTTCTTAATTCCAAGCATGAAAATATGTATTTTGAAATGAACTAATTTCTAACTAACAGGAAGTCACCCATAAAATAACAAGAGAAATTAGGGGGAAGCACAACATACAAGAGTCATATCAAAAAAATAATTCAGCTATTGCTAGACTAACCTTTAACTTAGATTTTTGTTGATCGAGCATGCAGATCTCTGAATGCAATTCTTTTAGCTGCAGATTTCCAAAAGGCAGCAGAAATTAAGAAGCCTAAAATTATAGAGATTCAAACACGCTAAAATCTTCTAACCTGTTCCGTAAACACAATTCTAGAATCAGTTATTTTATTTTTTCTTCGTTTAGCATGTTCTTCTGCCCCATCTGAGCTTTTTGGACTTCTAGGAAAATCATTCTGTCCACCAAATTGCTCCTTTTTCCTTCGTTTTCTGTCACTGTGAAAGAAGTCATTTTAAAACCTAAATATGTGAACGTGAAAGAAAAAGAAGAAAAGTTGGTGTCTTTCATATGACATGGAAAGATTGTGTATTTTAATGCCCCAAAAACTTGCTTCATAAGATATTTTACTTCGACTATTTCCACCCATCAAATAACACAATAAACTAGCCGCACTTCCCTCATATTTCTAGCATAGATCCAAACTGGAGACTTTGAATTGAGAAAAACTTAAAAAATGTTTTCCATATTTAGCACACTGCCTGATGAAACAATTCAATCCAGCATATAATCAACAAATACTGAAGCCTTCGTGAAGGAGAAGGTTGACAAGTCAGATTGTTGCTAATAAAGTTGCCATTGCTTATTATGTAAACTTAAACCTATTGATGAGAAGCAACATTTGAAGTATCGTAATTATATAATATCAGGCACAATACCATGGTGTGATGGAAGTCATTCTCCAACATATAACAGAAAAAAAAAAGTAGAGATTCCTCTAAAAAATTATGACACTGCAGGAGTGTGCCTAGGCATGGGTGCCAGGCCATGCCTGAGGTCTAAAAAGTGTCCTGCTTTTTACTGGGCCACTAAGATTGCCCATTGCACCTTTCTAACTACCACGAGATTGGCATATTAATGAAATTTCATTGAATAATTTGAAGCTACAATTCTAACAAGACTTGATTGGAGGTCCAGAGAGCTAATATAACAAAAATACACCTTAGGAAAGGAAGTGCCCAAAGGACCTCAAATAAATTGGTAGTAATAGAACATGAATTCCTTCTGACTTACTTATTTTCCTCTAGTGACCTGGATGGGCTAGATCCTGAAATAAATATATAGAACAAGGGTCAAATGAGCAATCATTACAAGTTCACAACAAAACAAACTAAGAAACCTATATTTTATTGACTCTACAAACTTCACCTAAATGCATCCAAAATTTAAAGGGATCATAAGTAAATATAACCAAAAAGTTCAGGTGAAGAACTAAAGTAATCAGTAGCCAAGAAATAAAAAAGAGAAAATTTCAAGAATGGGTAATTGTCATTTTATTTATAGTAGGGTAAGGGGAGTAAATCGGATTAGAGGTTAGGATTCAATTGAGAGTAACTGATGGATATTTGGGATTGAGCCAACCGCTGCCAAAAGTTAGCACTAGATAGTAGGCCTTCCTCCCTTGCATGCCCTTTTAGTACTTTGTATATTTCCAATGTGGAATCCTAACATATAATATGATTAAAATGCAGACAACTAAAAGGATGCAAGTTCTGACCATGAAAAGCATGGTACTCTCTTGTATCTCTTCCTGGTGAATATCTACGCAGCGGAGAAAATCTCTTGTCAAGCTTATCCCTCAAGTCACCACGGCCATCCCTCTTACCTACAATGCAGATCACAGAACAAGATAGAGAGTTTCTTATACAGCATATATATCATCATACTTACGTCATCTCATAACAGCAAGCAGAGAATCAATAAATGGTAATAAGACTAAGCTTACCATCACATGGAACAAAAAGAGTAACATAATAATGAACAGTAATAGTGCCTGCTTCCCAATTCCAAAGGAGCCATGAAACTAGCACCTCAAGAAATGAATAGAAACAAAAACTTCACCAAATATAGTAGAAGTGTTTGAATATCGAAATAGAACAGAGCAAGGAATAGTTGATATATCCAATCTTCTTGATGAGCAATAAGACAGGCAGTGCAATCGAATACTAAAGACTTCTCCATGGTGCCATACTGAGACATAATATGCAAAAAGGATTGGTTTCTTCAGGAAATAACTTGTATAGAAACTTTGCAATCCCTTCACATAGTCATTCAAGAAGTAAGAAATAAAAAGTACATCCACCGGTATGTATTTGTTTTGAATCAGATATCACATTTGCCTTTGATCTCAGTATCATCAAATAACACAAACTCCCAGAAAACTAATATGAATCCTTCATCAAATAGTTGCAGTTGGCAGATAAAATTAGATTAAAGATGATACCGATGAGATGACCATGATAAATACCAACACCAGCATTATCAAAAGTATCAACCCTGTCAATGAATATCTCCATTCATAAATTAGGAATTCAGACAGCTGATATAATGCAACTCATATCTCCAGAAGGCGTTTTGCTCGCAACTCCAATCAGTACGTCAATAAATCCATGAATCTCTTCATACACATTTCATAGCCAAAGTATCAGGACATTTAACTATGACTTGTGCAAAATAACTAGACAAAAGCAAATTTCTAAAAAAATGGTTGCTCATCACAATAAAACTTTCGGACAAGAAATCAATGACTTACCTAATAACCAAAATAAAGTTAAGAAAAAGGAAAATTTGAAAAATAGCAACATATAAAGCTTGTTTCATAAGGCTCAGGCAATGTCAAAGATGAAGAAACCGTGAAAGGCACAGTGGGATCCAAATGACACATATGGATCAAAATAGTGAAAAAAAAAAGACTCCATTCAAACCTACATATGAATGAATGTCTTATAAAACAATTAACATTAAATACCAGGAAACTCATAAGGATTAATACATCATAAACAACATTGATAGTGCCAATCATTTCCCAAATAATACTCGCAAAATCCTAAATCATTCGAAAATATCTTGCATAAAAACAACAGAGATAACCTAAATAGAAGTCAAGCGTGGCCATGCAAGTAACAAACAAAACGAATTAACAAGTGAAAGCAGAGACTTTACGCGAAAAACAACAATTTAGTATGGAATGACGCAATAAAAGGCTAATTTACCACTATAAGAAGCAGAAAACTGCCGAAGCTCAGCATTTCCATGGGCGAATGAACAATTTTGACGCGGGCAGTGACCCTTTTGATACAATACGCATAACTTAGTTTTGAAGGGCTTTCTTTCCACCATTTTTTATAAGAGAAAATAAATCTTCAATATGAATAATGTGAGAAGAGACCAGTCCCCATTTCGACTAAGCACCAATATGATATATTTCTTGCCTGCAAGTTGAGGTAATTAAAAACGACTTGCGACAGAAAATTCAGAGCCGAGCAAGTGAAGGCACCTTACCAGAATAATGCAGATGTGTATGGAAAACTGAATTAAAAACGAGACGGCCTTTGAGAGAGGAGAAAATGAAAGCTCTGCTCTGCTCTGCCCTAACACCCCCAAGCAAGACGTACCATTGAATGATCGTCGACTGACCGCGCGCGACGTGACATGGGTGGATTTGCTAAAATTTAGGGAAAATCTCATTTTGCCCCCTAAATTTCGGTAAATTACATTCCAATGGCCTAATTGTCCAATTTTGCCCTTGAACTTGTTCAACTTGTACAAATTGCCCGTTTTCCAACTTTCTCTACAATTAAACCTAGCATGGTAGTAGTGGGACAGTTTTTTTTGGTATCTGACCCGTATTTATTAAGTGAAGTTGGTATGAGTACGGGTATTAAAATTAATATTTAATATATACCTGCAAATATTCATTAAATTTAAGTATTTTAAATTTATTAAAAAATTCATAATCTATTTTCTTATGCACTACCATTTGCAATACTTATAGAAAATCTTGAAAATATGTAAATATAATTTTTTGTCTTATTTAACTCTAATTCATAAGCACCACATTTAGCAAAATTGAGTTGCAATGTTAATTCATAGTAATAATCACCAACCAGTGAAAAAAAACACTCTACAACCACTATATCTTGCAACTAATCTGTTCAAATAAATACATAACAAATTATTTTTCAATTTTCCTAACACTTTTGCGGTATCTGATCCAACGAACTCATTTATTGTGGGTATTATTGTGGGTATGAGATGGATATGAGTATTAAAAATTTAAATGGGTGTGGGTATGGGTATTTCAAGAAAATGTGGTATGGACATAAAATCATTAAATTGTTTTGAATTTAAAATTTTAATAGATATCTGATCCACTTCCACCTCTAATTAAACCTGCTAACTTGGACTAAACTAAAACTTTTCTAAACATCATGTATTTCATGTGCATGTTCTTCACCCGGGTTTAATAATAATAATAATAATAATAACTTATCTATCTATAATATTCATCCATAATCCGTAACATATATAAAAAGTACAAATAAGGAACATTAGGATTAATTGTTAAAGTACACCTTCTATCTAATTTTTTGAAGGTAATTACATTTTTATTAAGTTAATTAATTAATAAACAATAATTTTAATATTATTAGTATTAATAATGTATCTAAATTACGAGTTATTATCAGTATTATATTAGTATTAATAATATATTATAATCAAGTTAGTATTTTTTTAATAAAACATAGATATCATTAATTAATAATAGTAGTGGAACAAGCAAAAAGAATTACTATAATAAAAATTTGAAACCTCTTATTTGTAGGCCTTTAAATATTGGCAGAAGAGATTAATAATTAGTTCTTCACATTGGATAACAACATAAAGTTTAAGCAATAGTGTTTTGAAAATTTTGTGCTTTAAAAAATTAGTGCCATATGAAATATACAAAAAAATATTGATGGAGAAACATGTCGCACTATCAGACTTCATCGATGAGAAATCAACACTCACACTTGAAGATTTGAGATATTAAAACATTGTTCATCTCCATTCAGAATTTATAAAATAATAAACATAAATGAAAAATCAGTTTTTTCGTCAAAACAACCGAAGGAAACCCATCCATCCACCATTGCTTTCCAATCTCATCACCGGCAACCAAGGCCAGAAACCAATAACTCTCAGTTCAATAATCATGTTAGCGGCCAAAAACATCTCATATAGTGGTCGAACAAGAGAGATCCGAGTGAAAAATGGATAGTCCGTCGGGTATATTTAAGATCCAAACAAAAAAAAAACATTTGGAGTGCAGATGGTTGAACACCATCGGGATCGGCCCGGCGAGAGGAAGAAAACAATATATGGCACATCAATTATAGTCGCTGAAAAAAAAGAAGTTGGGTCGTCGGAGCATCCATTGGTCGAGTGACCCGTTTAACAGCTGAATCGGGCAAGGAAGACAACCTGTAACGACGGCATATTGGGATGAAACGGTGCCGTTTTGGCGTTTCAGTGAAATGATGCACATGGCCCTAAATTTTCAATAAAGTTATACCCGGCGTGCAAATATGCCCTTAAAAAATTACATATAAGTCCCTAAACTTATTTTATCATTTCAATTATAACCTTTCAAATTAGTTTAATTACAAATTTTAATTTATTTCATGAAAATAATTAGATAGGGATATTAATTAATTATGAAAATATTTTTATATGGTTGATTACATTATTAACAGAGAGTAAATTATTCACTAGCATCAAGTGAATATGTAATTTACCAAAGTGAATGGATTAAGGAGAAATTATTGAATATTTAAATTATAATAGAATATTTGCATTATGAATATGTGTTAGACAATTTAATATGAATTATGAGTTTTGATAGGAATTTATATGATATAAATTATGAATTACTAGCATATATGAATAAATGGTTAGTATTTAATATTTATTTTATAATAATAATAATAATAATAATAATATTATTATTATACAAAATCACATATTACATCCTACATATTTTACTTTTCCTTATTTATTTTACTTCTATCCAAACAAATAGTATAAAATAAAATTATTTTACACTTTTATTTTACCTCTCATTCCTTATTTTACACTATCCAAAATCCTAACAAAGCGTAAGGGAAAGAGAGGGGAGTGGCAAGGAGTCTTTCGCCTTATAAATAGAATTTAATCAAATCAAATAAATTTAATTAGTTTGCTTTAATCCAAAATCAAAAGATAGTATTAGTATTATATTATATTAAATTAATTTTAATTAATTAATAGCAATTCTAATACTATTAATATTAATAATGTATCATAATTATAAGTATTAATATTATATTCTTTTTCTTCTCCATGAATGTCTCCTAAAAAAATGCTAAGCGATCTATATCTTAACAACTCACATCTTGTAAATTCGTATTTTAAATATTCTTATGATTTTAACAATATTTTGTATTTGACCAATTTTGCTTCTTATTTCAATTCTAACAATAATAGTTTCCTTCATGACAGAAAATTAATGACTCACATGCTGGTCCTGTCTCTTATGTGCTTAGGCTCAAAGATTCAATGCCTCGTATAAGCAACATGTTCCTTATGTGCTTGGGCCATATCATATTAACGTGTCGCATGTTGGATCTTGCTTCTCATATGCTTGGGCTTAAAGATTTAATCCCTCGCATAAGTAACATGTTCCTTATGTGCTGGGGCCAAATTATATGCCTCGGATGACGGACTTTGATCCTCATCTACTTGGACCAAGTGGTTGTTCACCTCACACAAGCGACTTGTTTCTTGTGTACTTGGGCATGATCAAATTCAACGCCTTACATGAGTGACTTATTCCTTATGTGCTTGGGCCAAAGAAATTTCTCAAGAATAATGATCTACTTAACAAATGTATAAGCTACTATTTAATGGTATGTACAATTACTATACTCAAAATTCTCTAATTATGAAGTTATAGATCACTTGAAAATTTTCTAATTATGTTATATTCATTAAAGAAGTTGCATAGGGTATAGAGGTCTCTCGAAATTAAGCAACCTCTATTGTAACACCCCAAATCTAACTTACGAATAAGCAAGACTGAAGTGTTACAGTACCGACTAACATTCATTATTGCTTACAATATTTTTTTTTAATTTGCTATTACATCACAATTACCTTAATCAAATAATTCTCAATATTCAGTACATGCCAAACTAAATAAAACTAGAGGTTATACCATCGCTTGACTTCTAAGAGCAAACCAAGAATATGCCGCTATTCAATTTCTTCTATCTGCGGACCTGCGAGTTACAAAAATAACTCGCTGAGCAACTCCATGCTTAGTGGATACAATAAATATAGTTTGTTTACCAAAAGCATTTCACAAATTTCATATAAAAATAGCAGTATTTAGCTGCAGTTGACAAAATACATTTCGAGAAATTAAATCAAAAACAATCATATAAAGCAGTAGGTATTTAACCAAATATAGTGCTATAGTAAAATTCTATTTATCTCAAGTCATAGAGCACATTTGCTAAAATATTTCATTTTTA
>CATIWJ010490986.1:0-20180 GCA_949640765.1 Croton laevigatus | reverse complement strand
TTTTTTGGTAGTTCTATTACTATTTCTCTCTCTGCCGTTGAGCCCCTTTCTGTTTTCTTTTAGTTTTATAATTATTTTCAATTTCAAAAATAATACTACCTCCGTTTTAATATTCTTAAGATTTTAGGACAAATAGTTGTTATATAATGAATGAGACTTTTGGTATTTTTGGTTTAAGTACGACGATTTTGCCCTTTGTCTTGTAGTGGATGTAATTTATTTTTAGTGCATGTAGGGTCCACATTTATAATGAGTGAATGCGAGTTGATTACTTTTTGGGATAGAATGGGAAGAAAATTATAGGAAAAAAAGAGGGTAAATAGTAAAAGTCTCAATAGTTTTAGAACAGATGCAGTATTATTATTTTTTATTTGTCTAATCTTTTTCATTTATGTGCTGGATTGTTTAGTTTTTAGTTTGTTGGTTGTGGTTTTAGGGTTTTCTGGCGATGGATGGAAGTGGTGGTCGAGGTGAAGTTGTCTTAGTGGAAGTGTTAACAGATTGTTGAGATTTGCTGCTGCTGTTTTTTTTTTCTTTGTAATTTAATTATTTTTTTTTTCTTTTTGCTTTGTAATTTAATTTAATTTGAGAAATTGATGAATGAATGGAATTAATAATAAATTTTGCCAATCTGATGGAATTGATTTAGAGTTTCAACATATTCAATTTGGTATTTGATTTTCAGTTTTAAAACCAAACCGAAAGGTACCGAACCAAATTTTTCGGTTCAGTTGATATTGGGTTTTACCTTTATCGGTTCGATTTTTTTGTTATAGAAAAAAGCATCGGGTTTTCATTAACCGAACCGAATTTGCCCATCCCTACTTGCAAGTGTTGCCTTAAGGTGTACTATTTCCTAATGAAGGGATGATATCTTAGGGGCTCGTACTTCCATACTCTTGATTACTTCTCGAAGTAATATAACTACAAAAGATGGCTAAACCCTCAAGGTCTATTACTCTTAGGGAGGTGGAGGATCTTGAGCTTATTCATTCTGGTTGACTGAGTTGACGTTGTAAGGCTCTATGATTCAATGAAGACGACTCAACTCTGGCTTCTTGTAGGGTTAATAAAAAGATCTAAAACTGTCATCTATGCTCATTGCACCCATGAAAATTTTTAGGTTGCAATTATGTTATCAGGTCGACCTAAGGGCATCTCCAATGCAATCTCTATTTTCAGATGGTCAAATACACATCGTGACTCAGCATTTTTCATTTTTTCCGTTTAAATTTGTTTCCGTTTAGGTGTTATACCCGTATTCTAACTCTTATTTTAGCTATAATTCGAATTTTATTTTTAAATAATTACAAATAATCGCTTAATTTAATTGTAGTATGTCTAGCATTAGAGATTACTTTTAAATAGTTAAATATCTATATCGTAACTTTATCCAAATCACTTGAACAATTTTTATTAAAGCATGCCAGATCAGTCAGAATCTATCTTAGCATTAAACCTGTTCTAAGAGGTCATTATATAGAAGCCATGGTTTGAGGCGGCCTAGCAGGTAGGGGTGTGCAAAATCCAAACCGATGTGTTTGGTTCGGTTTAGTTGGGTTGATCGGTTCGGTTCGATTTTATGTTTTAAGAAAAATCGGATTTTGGTTCAGGTTGAACAGAAAAAAAATCAACAATTTTTTTTATTTTTTGCTAAAATTTTTCGGGACCCAACTTTATCGAATTGATCGGTTCGGTTCGAACTTTAATATAGAAAAACTTAGGTTTTCAAGTTGATCGGGTTCGGTACAGCCCTGCTAGCAAGTAGACTTTGAAAAAGTCATGACTTAAGCCCCTCGATCCCTATTGGACCGATACGACCTGCAAGGCCTAAAACATCCAGCTACAATGGAAAAGCCCAATCTATCTAGTCTCGTTACAAGATCCAAAAATATTCTTTACAAGTAGGAGACAATAATATAAATAAAACAATGCATTTTCTACTAAAAATTTCGATTGTAGATTTGTCCTTTCTTAATTTATGCTTTTTATTTTTCCAATATATGTTGTTTGAGAAAAATAAATTTCTCATTTTCGAAATTAATAAGCTGTTTTGATAGTTGACTAAATTTTACCAATTATTAAAAAGATTATATTTTTTTTTTAAATAATAGTCTTTTTTTAATTATAAATAAAATATAAAAAATAAATAAATATGACCCTATTAAAAGTTAATAATTAAAATATAATTATTTTAATAAAAGTTCTCTAAAGTAAATGGTTAAAACAATAAACCTTTTTGACCTGAAGAATGATTATTTTAAAAATTTAATTTTTTTTAATATAAAAATTAAAAGTATAATTGGGTTAAAATTTATTTTAAGACTTAAAAACTGAAAATTTTTTCCATATTATTCCCAAAGCAACAAACGTCCGAGGACAAGGTGCTTCAGAGAAGGGCAATTTAGTCATTCCCAAAAGGAGTAATAAGGTGAATAAAACTACTAATTATTAAATGGTCCAGGTGTTCACCTGTGTGGAGTCAAACGTCAATTAGAAGAAGTCGGAAAAACTGAGAGAAAAGGAAAGAAGGAAAGGTTTACTCCGCCGTTGATTTGCCGTGGCAGTTTTTTTTGTCCTTATTATCAATACTCCCACCTCCGCCTCCACCTCCACCACCGCCAGTTTCTAGGCTTTTCTTTTGTTTCTCATAAAAGCTTTCGCCTTTTACTCGTGTACATGCCATGAACATTTCTTTCTATGTTTGCTGGATAAGAATTGCTAGATTCCTCTTTTCTCTTCATATTCCGCCCTAACCTTAACCTCTTCTGTCACCTGCATTGTCCAATAACCAAGCCTTAATACAATTGCATCTTTTCTCTTTCATTTTCTTTCCCACCTCTCGCTAGCTCGCTGTTTTCAACAATTTATTTTCACAGGTAAGCCTTTATCACATTTTACAAGTATTTTTCTTTTTAATTTTTCATTAAGAGTTATGAACCCTTGAAACAGAATTTGCGTCTCTAGTAACTAGTTTTTTGGGATTATTTTGCTTAGAAAGCTTTTCTTTTGATTTCCTCAACCAACCAACCCCCAACACCCCCACCAGAAAAAAAAAAAAATATTATTTCTTTTACAGAGTTACAGAGTAGGAGAATTCTGAGATTTTATTTATGATTTAGAGTAATTAACTAGTTCTGGAGTTCTCTTTCTGTGTTAAGAAGTTTTTCTTTTGATCACAGAATGGAAGACACTGAAATGTTGCCTGAAGATTCGGGGGCTGGCCCTGATGCCAACTTTATTGATGCCAGTATTCAGCAGGAAGTTCCGGAGAATGGAAATACTAGTGTTAATGGAAAAATATCCACCGAGGAAAAGACTGAACCATTGCAAAGTGATGCTCATATGAGTGAGAATGATGTTATGCTCCTCAACAAAACTTCTACTGATGCCAGTGTGAATGATGTTCCTAGTAATGAAGTGCAGGAGAACAAAAATGATGGAGATGGTACCCCTGTGCAAAACCTGGTGGGAACTGTTACCCCGCCTCAGAGGAAGTATTCAAGTCCTAGACCGAAGCATGAGAGTCTGACAAAGAAGAGCGTGTGGACTGATATTGAGGTTACCTATAAAAGCGTGGAATCCCACTCTGTTAGTTGCATTTTTAATTTGGTAGTGGTGAATCAATTCAACATAATTGTGTTCTCTTTGAATTGCAGATGGGGGAGTCCGATGAATCTGGCACCCCAGAGGAGAGAGCAGAGTTCATGAAGGATCTTGAAACTTTCTGTAGGGAAAATAATCTGGAATTTAAGCCTCCAAAATTCTACGGAGAGCCATTAAATTGCCTGAAGTAAGTTCTCACCAACAGCAGTTTTCATGCTCTGTACTTGTTTCCATGCGTGAGCTAAATTTTATGGTAATTATTTTGGCTTGAATTAGGTTATGGAGAGCTGTTATTAAATTGGGTGGCTATGAAGTGGTACACACATATCCCTTCTCAGTTTATTACTTTGTTTGCAGATTATGGTCCATTATGTTTCTCATCTACATCTTCCAATTTCTTTTGGCATAACATTTGCTAGAAGTCTGCACTTGAATGGATTTATTTGTTGTGGTACTTTATCATGATTATGACTTCTTGAAATGATTGAATTATGAAAATGGAAATTCATTGAGGTCAATGTTTAGATATCTGGGATTGGGAATGAGGAAATCAACCATGTAATAGCCTTTGAGAATTCAGGGTTGTTTAAATAATGGAACTGTGATGAAGGGCCAAGAAAAGGAATCCCGATTGCTGCTTAAGTCTTGACTATATTTGATGAAGCTAGACTTAGATTCAGTTTTGCACATATGCGAATAGCTTTCATAGAAGTAGATCTTTCAAATTTTGATCTTTAATCAAACATGAGACGTTGCTTTTTAGATTTTAAAGTTACATCTAATTATATGCTCTGTAGTTACATGAATTTTTTATGTTCATTATTATCAATATATAACAATGCTGCTTTTATTACCCCATATCTGTAGGTCACTGCAACAAAGTTATGGCGGCAAGTAGGAGAGTCTTTCCATCCCCCCAAGTAAGGAGTAGCAAGAATATTGTTTCCCAACAGTGTTGCATTCTTTCAATATTTATATTTTGGCCGCATATGATTATTCTGAGTTCTTTTTTTTTTGTCTACAATTTAAGATTTCTGATCTGTAGGCCTCACATAGTTGAAAGTTTAGCATAATTGATGTTGATAATCTGATATTGGAAGTTGAAAAGTGTGATTTCTATATAGAGAACATTCAATTTATTGAAATCCTTTGGTCTATCTCTTACAGGACTTGCACTACTGTTTCTTGGACATTCCGCATTTTCTATGAGAAGGTACTTGCATTTCTGTGTGAAAGTTAGTGTTACCAATTGAATTATAACATTCATATTAGGCAACCATGGTGTGTTAAATATTCTAGCATTGAGAATGTCAATTCAGGAATCTATAACTGAGGAATCTTTCATGAAGGGGATTCTAAAAATGTATATACAGAGTTGATTCAAATGTTGCATTATATATATATGCAGCTTGAGACAGCGAAAATCGACTTGGATTATAAAATTTATGTGAAGATGCAATTCTGTGCTTTATGTACATAGTGCTTTCTATTATATGTATTAATCAACTGAGCTTGGATTTCCACATTTTGACATTTAATACCATGAGAAAGGAGATTCCCTGTTCCACAGCTTGATATAGTACAAAATGCTTTTTGGCCATCATGTCCACCTTAGTCTTTCATCTTTTTTTTAGCATGATTCTTTTTTTTTTTTTGGTGTCTATGTTTCTGATTTCTTCAGTTACTGTAGGCACTTTTGGAATATGAAAAGCATAAGAGGCAAACTGGTGAGCTTCAACTCCCTAGTTCACCCCTGCATCAGCCTGCTAGTGTTGAAAAGGAGGTATTCTTTACTTATATTATGGCATTTGTATAGCACATGGTTTAATTGCGAGATAATTGACTGCTGCTATTATGCCTTTGTGAATAATTTATGGCATATTTTGTATTGGAACTGGGAATACAGGTAATGGTCTCCATTTTCTTTATGATATTAGTAATGGGATGATCCACCAGAGAGCGAGTGGGAAGCAAATTTTTGCTCAAATGAAGAAAACTTCAAATAACTAGAGAATTGTATAAAAGCATCCTATAGGAAACAGCTAAAACTTGTATGGAATAAGAGTTTGGTTTCATTTAAATTCTTTTGAGAAATGAATTACACTCTTGCATGGTTAGGAATTTTTTTGGTCTAGATGTAAATGCACCGACACAGATGGTTTTAGGTTTCAAATTTCTTATTCAAACATTAAACTTTAGTCACCCATTAAAGGGATGATATCTTTTTTAACTATGTGAAACCACATTCCTGAAAGCAGTATAGGCTGGTTGAAGTACTAGTATGCTCCAATTATGAGGTTTCTGAACTTTTTTGTTCTACTTGGGATGTGAACACAGGTTATTAGCTTCAGTTATAAACTTTTGTATGTTGTTGCAAAATACCTATCTCAATCTCTCTCTCACCCCTTTTCCCTGCATTTTATGTGGGCAGGTAAGTGGTAGCCAACCGTCAGGATCTGGTAGGGCAAGAAGGGATGCTGCAGCTCGAGCTATGCAGGGTTGGCATGCTCAACGTCTTCTAGGTTATGGCGAAGTTAGTGAGCCAATTATTAAGGTTTGTTCTAACTAGGCCAAATTATTAGCATCATCAGATTCATCAGTCTCATGTGTAAGAAGTTGTTTGTAATTCATTAAGGTGCAATTAGAAATTGTGTTTTTCTAAACAGGAGAAGAGTCTCAATTCTGCACCAAGGCGTGAAAAACCCCTCAAAAGTATTGGTATGTTTACTATAAGGTCTTTTTTAGCCAATGAATATCTGATCCAAGTTAGATTCTTATTCTGATTCTTGCTCGAGTCAGGTCTGCATAAACAGAAGACTAGCCTGGAGCACCATGAGAAATCTGCAATTATTGAGACAGATAAAGAGTTAAGATTCTGACCATTCTCTTCTACATTCATTATATGCCCCTTCTCCCTCACCTGTCTCCCAGCCTGTGTCTTGAAATATTCCTCTGCACAACATTTAAACTGCTATTAGTTGTGCAGTTATAACAAGTATTCATGGGGTCCTTTCTATGAGTAAATTTTGTGTTCTAGTAGCAATGCATCATTGTATTTTCTTAAAAATCATTATAAATTTTAATAGCTAACAGATTGTATGATTCAAATAGCTGCCCCATAGAACGTACTTGTTATGGTTGAGCTTTGTAAACTCCTGTAAGAAGAGTGTGAACAATGATGCAAACCCATTGCGCATGTTAGTTCATCTCCAGAAAGTTCGTTCACCTTATGATGTATGAAACCAACAACAATTATGCATCCATGTCTCTGCTTGGGTTTGCTGCGGGAAGGGCTATTAAAAAAATGCTTAGTTATCTTATGTTGGGTCTTCTATTTGTTCCTTGATCAATTAAATCTAAATTTTCCTTTCTCCTCCTCTTCCTGTTTGGATCTCTGATAGACTGGATATGGAGATTGTTGATGTTGGACCCCCTGCGGATTGGGTGAAGATTAATATTCGGGAATCCGTAAGTGTCTAGTGTTTTCCTTCCTCTTAAATCTCCTTTACCGTGAGACCTAATGAATTATTTGACTAATTCATTCTGCTTGGAATACTGACAAGCTGCGTTGTTTCCATGAACAGAAAGATTGCTTTGAGGTGTATGCTTTAGTCCCTGGGCTTCTGCGAGAGGAGGTGAGCATTTCTCTTGGAAATATTTGCTGCATGCTCTTAAGACTTGTTCCCTCAATTTCTATTTGTGGTGGTCAATTCTTGCAGAGGGCATTTGATAAAATTTACTATCATGATTGTTTTGAATTGGAATAGCTGTCGTAGTAGTCTTTACTTTCTTAGTATGGCTGGGAATCCATAGGAAAATTAGTCACTCATGCAGCTAGTGTAGAATGTGTAACATATCATATGCCTGCTTCTTTGCCTTTTGTCGCCTACTAATATTTAGAATAACTTGAATTCTGTAGCTCTGAGGCTGTGCTTCATGAACGCATACTCATAGATTGATCATGCAGAAATAGCCTTGTGCAAATAATTTGTTTCCCTTAGAGAAATGAAATGCACAGTAGAACTTATTCTAACGAAGTAATTCATTGTAGTTTGTAGTTGCACTAAGGACGTGTCTTCTTATGTCCTATCTGAAATAAAAAGTTTATCTGATTTGCGTATAATGGATCCAGGTACGAGTTCAATCAGATCCTGCGGGACGCCTGGTTATAACAGGTCAACCAGAGCAACTTGACAATCCTTGGGGTATAACACCCTTTAAAAAGGTATTTCTTCCTTGCCTGCTAGAAATAGGTTTGGGTTGATTTTCTTATCGACTGCAGAGGTCTCATGATTATACCTTTCTCTGGATATTTGTGGTCAGATTGTAAACTTACCTTCAAGAATTGACCCACTTCAGACATCTGCTGTAGTTAGCCTTCATGGTCGGCTCTACGTTCGTGTCCCTATCGAGCAAGGATCAGATTGAGATCAACAACCGTACGGCTAATCTAAAAGTGTTTAGGTGAAGATTAGGGGTAGGTAGTGAAAATTGCAGTGAAGACATTTGTTGTTTTACATTGTTAATTTAAATACTAGTTGAAAACACCTGACTCTGTAGAACCAATTCAACTCATGCAATTTACTTAGATGTGTTCTTTCTTTCTGAAATTGTGAGTAGATGTACATGTACGTAATGGTGTAATGTAATGTAACGGTGGTCTTCAAGCCATCAAGAGGGCTTTGATTAGTTGGCCCATTATCAACTTTTTCATGATTGAAAAATCTATGGAAAGATTTTTCAAACAAAAATCCTCAAGTTGATGTACCACGAGAGAAAGTTTGATTTTTTTTTTTTAATATTATTTCTAAAGAATCTCAAAAATAAAAATGATGGAAAAATTATTGTATCGGAAAAAAATTTTAAAATTCAACATTCTTTTTTTTTTTTTTTTCCGAAATTGGGGGTGTGTAGTTGAACATGGCTTTTGCCTCGTAAATGCTAGAATGTGCCCGTTATTTAAAATTCAACATTCGGCCCTCTTGGTATTTTAAGAAAAATAGATCATTATCTTTTCTTAAATATAGCATAACATTGTCAACAAACAACATTTCTGAGCACATCAAACACTGTTCAACAGAATACAACGATTACGCCAACTTAATAATAGTAAAAATTACTACCCTAAGAGATTCCATTTTTTCACTTGGCAATCAATAATAATGAAACTTTCATATTGTTTATTGCTATATTTTTCTGGTCATATCCTATGAGTAATGGATTCACATGTGTGTCATTACATCATTTTTAAAAGTGATTAATAATCGATTAAACTTATTTCAAATTTTGTGAGAAAAATACTAGGAAAATCCTCATATTTCATTCATTTGTAATTAATTCAATGCCTTAAATTAATTTCCTTTTACACTTGCAACTCATCATCACATATAATTTCCTTGTGATCTGTTTGTTTTAAAAAGAAATTAGTTAATTGTTGCAAATACATAATTGTACGCAACATTCCCTTAATTTATAATCATAAAATCACAATACATCATTCCAGGTTAATCCATCATTAGAACAAGTATAATCTTGCTTTAACTAATTTAATCCATTTTGAGAGTTGAAATTGTTGGAAAATTAAGCTTATATTGTAGCCTGAAAACTGTCTTCAAACAGTTCAGCAAGTGCCAGAAATTGAATATAGGCTGTAATTAATTATCAAGTAATCTAACAATTAAGACTATAATAAGTTTTAAGTCTCCACAACCAAATGGCACTTAGAACAAATCGTATTCTTCTCCAGCATGTGAGAAGTATCTTTAAATTAACCTTATATATGATATTGTAGAATCTTGTATTAACAATCTATAAAACATATTCTTCTCCAACGTGTGAAAAAGGATTTTTAAATTATAGTTTTGGAAAGAAAAGAACATGGGTTTGAACTATTAATTTGATTTGTAGGTTCAATGATATAGGTAAGAAATAAGTAATATGATGACTTAATACTTGTCTGATATGAGGTCTATCTATAATTAAGACTAAGATGAATTCCAAATACGAACTAGTACTAGCATAATCAGATAATAATATGAAAAAATCACAATCACCCAAAACTTAAAACATCTTACAATACAAGATGGATTGCTCCAATTTGATTAGAACTTCAGAAAAATAGAAAGAGTTTTTGAAAATTCTTCTTCAATTGTGAATATGAGAAAAAAGATAAAATAGGGAGATGTTGCATATGAGAGAAATTTATTAAGACAAACTTCTATAAACATACGTACTGTCACGTAATCGTTCATACATCTTCTATTTTAAGCAACAAATAGACTGCAATCCAATGCTCTTAGTCCAGTGATAAATGCATATTTAACTTATGATGAACAAAATCTTACATATTAACAAATGTTAAAAAACCCACATTGGTAATATAAAAAACTATAGTCTCTGTAATCGAATCTAGGCAAGCATATCCTTGGATGAAAGTGATATATGAGACTATGTTTTCCATATAAACTGGCAATAGAATAGAAGCTTCTTATTTCACTGGTTTTCTACTTCTGTAACGGTCGGTCAGAAGAAGAGGAAGAGTAGAAAGAAAGATTTAAGAACTAGGGTTTTCTTTTTTCTTCTTTTTTCGCTGTAAAAGAGCAAGCAGGCTTTTAAGGTTCTTCCAAATGCTTTTTCGTTATTAAAATTAGATAACTCATAAAAATGGAGAAGAAGACATTCCCACATGCAAACATTAATTTACAAATATATAAAAATTGCAGGCATTTTGGCTGTGCTTAGCTTAATACCAAAGAGTAAAGACATTCTCAAATTATTTTATTATCTAATGATATACTAATAATAATAATAAATTCTTGGAAACAAAAGAACCATTTTTGAAATAGAAATTGCCATTCTTGTATTCGTCCAATCAAAACGAAAGCATATGATGATAAGGTGCTGCCCAAATGCAAAATTATACTATAATGCAAAATGCAAAACCCTAGTTTTTCCATCATAAAATATACTACTAACAAGTAGCAATTATATAAAAAGAAAGAAATTGATTCCAAAGGGCAAAAACAAATATAAAAAGAAGGAAACCCAAATGATTTTTATACATTAATAAAACTTTTCTAACCTTGACAAGTCTGCAAATCCATTGCAGCAAAAGCAAGAACAGAAGCTATACCTTCTTCTTCATCTTCTTCCATGAATATACATCTTCGGTTTCAGACCCTTCCTTTTCTTTTTCTTTTCAGATCTCATTCTGAAAGCTCAACTTTTTATCATACAAAATCGTATTATTGACCAATTACATCTCCAACAAGTACAAAATGGTAATTCTAAAATGGAGGCCTTGCAGCATTCCCACCCCATCCAAACAAATCACCTGAAAACGGATAATTTCCTACATTCCCTCCTGCGTTAAAAAAAGGTCCTCCACCACCGCCGCCACTTCCTCCTCCTCCTCCTCCACCAGCATTTCCTAGCTGTCCAGCTCCACCGCTTCCAGTCACACCTGATGATTGTGAAGCAGTAGACTGAACTTGAACATTTCCATCCTCTTCATCTAATGGCAAACGCTCAAACACCGCGTTTGCAAACGAAGCAGCCATCAAAACCACAGGGCCGGAAGCCAGTAACGGCCCGACCACACATCCACCAACAACCTGTCCTTGTCCACCGGACAAAAATATGGACAGTCCTCCAGCTCCAGGCGGAGCTGGAGGAGGAAGAACGGTGCCAGATAAAGAAAGAATCTCAAACCTACCGTGCAAAGTTACTACACTACCAGCCGGAGAAGCTGGTTGTCTTAGCGTAACATTAGTCACAGTTCCATTACCGCTAAGCACACAAACTCCTCTTCCTCGTTTTCTTGCATAATTGGCTACACTTTCAACGATGTCGTTTCCTGTAGAAACTTCAAGAACATGGGATCGGAGAGCATTGGGGCTATCTCTTGTTACAATAATCGGAGGTTTAGGTTTGTTCTTCGAGCCAGGAGGACGGCCTCGTGGTCTGCGATTACTGCCGCTGCCGCCACCAGAACTGGTGGCTGCAGTATCAGCATCGCTAAAGTTCTTGTGTTCTTTGGATTGCGGCGAAGAATTGTCTTTAGAATCGGATGATAGTTGAACCGGAAATGAAGGCCTTTGAAGTTGAAGGTCTGGCCTGAGAAGTTGATGAACATAGCGAGAACCGGTTTGATCATAACCTGACATCGCCCCCACATCTACTCTTTCCCACCACTTATTTGCCAGCTTAATTATAATTTCCTCTTCCGATCAGATCGGCGATTCTTTTTTTCAATCTTTCTAGTAAAATACAAGATCCACCCAGATATTTATTTCAGCTTACATCAAAGAATCCAAAGTGATCAAAGAGATTTCGTTGAAAAGCTTGAAGCTTTATTTTTTTTACGCTGTAATTTACCTGACCCCCCAAAAACACAAGCTCTTGAATTCAGCTGAAAAGGGCTAATTATAAAAAAATATAGTGTAATAATTGAACAAGTAACTGTTTTCTTCTTCCTGATGTTGGTCAAAACTAGGAAACAGAAACCTTGAACAACTTGCTATAATTGATGTCGATCTTTAGAATTTGGAGAAGGGAAAGAAATTCACAGATCAACAGATATACACTTTAAGCAGCTAAAAAGAAAAGAAATATGAATACTGATAAGAGATGAAGAGGAAGAGGAAGAGGAAGAGGAAGAAAAACTTATCGGTGGAAAATTCTCTGTTGAGCGGTGAAGTTTGAAGAGAGGAATTTTTTATTTTCTTTTCAATGAGAAATGAAAATAGTGAGGTTTGGAGTTTGAATGGGTAAGAGAAAGATATAGTATTAATTTCTTTTAAAAAGAAATAATTTAGAAAGGAATTGGTGGAAAAGCGTGCGTACAGTAAAATGCAATTACCAAGTTATACATACGCTGTTTAAACAATTAAGTTCATCATTCTATTCTGTATAACAATTTATTATTCTTAAAATTTAATTTAAAATTATATTCAACAGATTATATAATGTATTTTTAAATATTAAAATTATACATAAATAAATAAATAAATAGTTGAATATATATATATATATATATATATTAGTTTATTGCATTAAAATAATATATAAATGAAATCTTAAAAACATTCATCATGTGAAGTGTGTGCATTATTTATTTATAATATATTTTGTATAACTAATTTATTTTTTATAGTTAATATCCTAATGTAAGTTTTTACTCTCCATTTTAAATTCCATTGGATTAAATAGATTCCTGAACTTTACGAATGATTATTTAAATACTTGAACTTACATGAATTATCTATTAAATATTTGAATTTGCATATAAATAATTATTTAAATATTTGAATTTTAAAAAAAATTGAATAAACTCACATGTGTCCCTTTATTTTAAATGAGGTTTCTAATAGATAATTTGTGTAAAGTTTAGGCGTTTAATAGGTCATTCGTATAAAGTTTAAAATTTTATTAAGAAAAACGTATAAAATTTGGGGTTAAATTACGTATTTGACCAATTTCATTGACTTGTATAAATAATTATATATTTTTTATTTTCTATGTGTTTTTTATTTGCTGTTCAAAACATATATAAAAACGATATTAAAATCTTCCAATTATATACACATTTTTTAGATGAAATTATATGCACTTATTTTGTACAAACTTCAAGAATAGTTTTATTGTTTCATAAAAAGAAAAAGAATAGTTTTATTGTTCAAATGTAATTATATTTTAAAAATAAATAATATTTGAGACACTCCAAAATGTTATTAACAAAATATTTATTTATTTTAGTAAACAAATCATTTCATAAAACTTGCTAAAATATCCATGTAAATACAAAACTTTTTTTTAACTTATCCATGTAAATACATACTATAACTATCCTACTGAGTCACAATATTAATCATTATAATAGGTATTGGAGTTTAGAGCTTAGCCTAATTATGATATGTTGATCACGAGTTTGAATCTCCACCCCAATTATATAAAGGCGTGTTGATAGGTGAGGGTTACGCTTATTGTGTGACAACCCGTAAGTTAAATTTCTCCCACCGTTGAAATTAAAAAAAATATATCATCATAATAGGCACTATCAATCAACACCAATTAAATATCTTTATATAAGATATATTATATTTTTGGGAAAAAAAACAGAAGATTCATATATTTTAATGTGAGGAAAAAATAAAATAAAATGATTGACCCGACTTTTTGAGTCCTAAATGTCTAATCAAGATTGGGGAGATTAATTTTATATATAAGTTCTTGCGTGGTTTAATTAATTTTACAATAAGTTAGTCGTTTATATAATTATAACAATTGTTTGTCGTTTTAAATAAAAAAATTAATCTAACCGACAATTATTTTTATCTTAAAAATGCATGAAAATTTCTCCCATGCACGCAGTTTTGACACGTGTATAAATGTGGATGTGTAAATATAAATAGGGAAAAGAGCACTTGAAGATGCAAATCAGAGTAAAGCATGTTTTTACTTTACCTTTTAGATTTAATTTTGGAACTAATCTTTTTTAATTTTCTTCATTCAGCAATGTTTGATGGCTCACATAGAATTTATTTTTTAATATCTAAAAATGACTTTAATAAAATAAATTAAAATCTATATACTATAATAACTTATTTTATAGTCATACCTATATCACATTCAATAAAGTTCAGGCGTAAATTATATATAAAATAAACTAAATTGTTTATATTATTTAGTCATATGCTAAAATATAAGTCAAGTATCTGAAAATTTAATTAATATTTTAGACAACACCAATTATTTTATTATAATAATTCTTTCTCCGTTAATAACTAATTAGGTTATATTATTGCCTGTCCAAACTCATAAAAATAATTCTCGTGCATATATACATTTATATTATTTATGATTTGAATATTTTTATCAAATAATAGCATCACCTTTTCTCTGCAACATCACTTATATTATAACTTAAGCATATATAGTTAATTAATTAATTAATTAATGGCAAATTCTATTTGTCTCACCTCGAGATAAACTCGCATGTTTTTTTCTATTTTTTTTATTGGTAGATTGTTTATGCTCAGTCTCGAGATTAATTTCAGTGGTCTATAGTTTGCAGAATTTAGCTTTATATTGTAAAATTAAACATAAAATAATTAAGACAATTGAATTTATGATCACATAAAATTTATAATACCGAGTCGATTTCTGTAAACTGTTATATCTGAAATTGATCTCGAAATTTAGTATAGATAATCTGCCGTGTGAGTTAAAAAAAATAGAAAAAAATTCAAAATTAGACTACGAGACACATAGCCAAGCCCATAATTAATTAGTGTCTTTGCTCTTAAGTTATACTATATTTTTTGTTTAGCTTTTTCAAGTTTCAACGAATGACATATAGATAAAATAATATATATTGGCAGTATTTTTTGTTTACCTTAGATATATGAAATTACGAAAAGCATAGAATAAGGAATAAGGAAACCAAAACACATCATAAAGTATTATTCTATATAGATTGGATATTTTTACGTTTTCGGTTAAGATTTCTTATTTTATCGATTTATATATTAAACTAACAAGCATATACTAACTGATTGCTTGTTAATGTTGATAAAATCTTTTTATATTCAAAAGCATGAAAACGGTTCATTAAAAAAATAAGTAATGTGATTTAAAATATAGTAAAGTGACTAGGGTTGTTTTTATTGCAAGCTCTTTTTAATTTCAAAAATAAGTATTAGCTACTAATAAATTCGTCACGAATCCGTAACTAATTTGAATCAATGCATAACTAATTTTAATTAGCTACAAACTAGCTGCCGAATATGTTTGGTCTCCAAAACTCTACTAGCTAATTAAGTGTAAAGGCGGAATTATTTATCAGCAGCAAATATGCGACAAAATTTGTTAAAAAAAACTCTAATTTACTGCGTATACTAGCTACATACCAGTGATAATATTTTGAAAATGAGTCCAATTCAATTTTGATGTGCTGATTAGTAGCAAATTAGTAGGGGAGTAAGAAAATGTTGATGAATGAAGATTTATTTGGGAAAACAAAAGGGGGGGGACAGGTGAGCATGGGATCGAAGCACAGAAACATGGATGATGGATGTGAAAATGATGGACCCCAGTAAAGAGTAAAGAGGTAGTAGGCAGGCAGCCGGTGAGAGGATGAAGCGAAGGTTCAAGAAGAGGAAGAAACCTGGGCAAAATGCAATGAATTCTCACGTGTGTACGTGACCTAGTGGCAAATTAAGCAGAGCAACCAGGGGTTCACGTGCGGTCAACAATAGTACACCAGGTGTTGAAGTGTCAGACCACGTGGATCTTGTCGGAACATCGGTACTTGGTCAACCTTTTCTAATCAAATACTTCTACTACTTACTACTATTTCTTCTTTTTTTTAGTATTCTTTATAACATATCATCAACATAATAATACATGTAAACTAAATTTTAATTTATAATGCATTGTGGTAAGGAACAATATTTCATTTTCACGTAAATAATTCAACTTCAATCCTTCATAAAACACAAACTTAAAAAATTATAATTACTTACTTATAATTGTTATTGACCAAAATATTAATGAACAAATATCACAAAGTTATCTTAGTGAATCGCCAAATTATATAAATTTATTATATATGTTACTACAATAAAAATGCAACAAATGACTATTTTTATTTCAGTGGGTGCGGAATAATTATTTTACATTGAGTGAGCCAATTTTTTTTTTTTACGAGCAGAGTAATTATGCGATTATATAACGGTAATCATCTCTTAAGCATCAAATTAGTGCTAATAATATAGTTGACTCTCGAAGCTTCCAAATTCTATCATTTTCAGTATGATGGCCAATTAGGTCGGCATAATAATGAGCTAATTTTTGGCGGCAAATCTTTGGTATCGGCAAATTATATGGGCTGTCCGGTTAGTCCCCATCCACACACTTCCCTTTTAGGAATTGCCAAACAGTAGAAAAAACAGCGGTTAGTTATATCAAATTCAAAGTTATCCATTTCAATTCTCAAAGACAAAGACAAATTCAATTTGGTAACATCTTATATATGGTTTACTTACTTAATCAGGGAGCCTAAGCCAGCCTTATAACAACCATTAAGCAAAGGTAATTAATTTAATTCCCAACCCAACTGCAAGCTAATTGAACTTGAACTCTTTCATCCAAATAAATATTATCTCTGTATTTTATAATTTTTTACATTTACTTTTCATCAATACCAACATAAATCAGCTTTTTATCAATACCAAGATAAAAATAATAATAGACAATTACTAATATTTTAAAAACTTACTTTTTCACCAATACCAATATTAAAAAAATAATAAATAATTATAAAACTTTCTATAAATGAAAATGTAAAGAACTAAAAAACGGAAATATAAAGAATCATAAAGTACGGAGATTGTATTATTCACAGTAATAACTACTACTGCTTCTAGAGTAATAATATGCACTACGTGAAAATTTAACGATCGTGAGCTAATCAATTAAAGAATAATTAAAACTCTATATTTCTTAACCATAATCAAAAGCCAAAATTGAATTTTTTTTTTCAGGTAAAAGCCAAAATTGAATAGTTTTTTTTTATTTTTTTACAATTAGCCAAAATTGAATAGTTGCATAAAAGAAGAGTTGACCTAATTAATTTGCAGCTCAACTAAAAATGAAAGCAAGTAGCCATGTCAGCATCCAATTCGACCGCTTTCTACAAGTTGATTGGGATGTTTGAATCTTTTCTATCGTCATGACGTTGCCATTTGATGCCCGACTTATTCAATATCTATAATTAAATTCTTTCCTTCCGCCCAATATTATTCCTTAATTCATAGTATACTATTAATTTCCGAATTAAATAAAATCATATAATACTAATTAATAAGAATTGTGAAGATAATAATAATAATAATAATAATAATTAATATATAAACAACTGTTGGGTATGGTAAAATATGCTTCCATTCAAATTAATATTTAAGTCAGATTCTTTCAAAAATATAATTAAACTAAAAACCCTAAATTGTATTTTTGCCAAACTCTTCATGTATTAAATAAAAAATAAACATGACCGCATCATCAGCACCTGGACTGGATATATATATAACTGCTAAAATTTTCTTATTTCATATGAGGTTGACTATATAATATTTTATATGTATAATTAATTATGGAGAACTGGGTTTTTTTTTTTTAAAAATGGTCCATAGCCAATCATATTTATTTTTAGAAAAATTATTATTAAAGTAATCGAATTATTAAAATCATATATTAAAATGGTATATATATGGAATCACCTGACGTAGGAATAACTTCACATTTTATTTCTATTATACAAACAATGTAGTGATAAATAGAAAACACAACTTAATTAAATAAATAAACTCCTATTTAGATACTATGCCACTCTCGCTTCAAATTTAATTATTATGGTAACGATACCCTAAAATAATTTACAATATTTCATATTTTCTTTTTCTTAAAAAAATGAAATTCATGCAAAAATTCAGGAATGAAGCAAGTTGCGTCCAAAAACCTTAGTCGGGGACCAGTCGGTAAAATAAATAAATAATCAAATCTTGACAAAAAAAGACTCTAAGCACCAACAAACAGCTCCTAATCATAATTATTATAAAATTAAAAAGCACATAAGCAAGTTGTAGATAGCTTTTGATTAAACTAATCACACAATTAATTAGTGGAGCAGTGGGGTCCACGCGGGCCGTCATGTCGTAAGTGGGTCCTTTGTTGGTCCAATCACGAATATTTTCTATCTAATCCTGCAATAGAAGATCCCGGTCTTATCCCGGGTTTGGTTCAAGTTTGTCATTAGCTAATCACAACACAATTTCTAGTTAGTTTTTTCAATTAATTCCCACAAATTTATTTATTTATTTATTTTTGGGTTTCAACTACTGGAAGCCGATAATTTTGGCTCGCCAATTGCAGTTTCTAGGTGCTTCAATCTTTAAAATCACTATAGTATAGAAGCTCAAGAAAGTAGATTAAAAATAAGGCATCTCTTTCTTGAGATCTGAAATCTAAATTCGAAATTTATTATTCTCATTATCCAAATTCTCAAATAAAATAGAGTATCTATATTATGAAAAAAAAAAAATCACTATAGTATAGTTTTAATAGCTACCATCGTGTACCATATACCGTGTATTGTGAACGATGAGAGATTTGTCATAGGGTCCTGAAATTGGAAATTCGAGTACTACCCACAAAAAGAATAAAACATACAAAAAAACTCTCTAGAAAGAATGACGTGGAATGGTAAATAATGACATGGCAGCCAGATCCATGTGATTCAATGACACCTGGACGATTGAGAGGTTGGGACAGATTGAACCAATAATTGGTGGCGAGCACCTAGTCTTCTCATTGTCTTGTTTTTCCACTCACACACGTGATTATGTTCTTTTCGCTGGGCCCAATCACTTGGAGCCCAGTCCACTAAGCTACGCCTTCTTCTTCAAGTTCAATCTACCCAAACCTTTTCATTTTTGGGAAAAAATTAAGGGATATTTATAAAAAATTCCCTATGTTTTAGCCTATTCAATAAAAATCTTTCTGTTAATTTTTTTTTTGGACACAAATATCTTTGAGTTTTAATTCCGTTAATAAAAATATCCTTTTGTCTATTTTTTCTGTTAAAATAACAGTAGAAGGATTAAAATGTAATTTTAAAGACAATTTTTAAAAAATTTCAAGAAATGAAGAGACTATTCTAAAAATTTGCATCTTCAACCTAGAATACCTACTTGGCCGACCAGCCCCATATGCTCTTCCACCGTTCTCCTCCCACCATTGCCGCTGCCATCGCATCTCCACCACTGCCGAAACAAAATTCAAACGGGAAAATCCATCAAATGCTCAAATATGATCCGATAATAATCAAGATGTAAATCAGAAATTGAAAATAGAGATCCACTTTTCAATTTTTCGTTTAAATGAACAGTGGCTATGGAGATCTGATGATTTAGATTGGACTGCCGATGATGGAGAGCTGGGTGGGGGTCTCGGACCGATATGGCTGCTCTTCGAAAACTGTTGGTACATGGCAATGAGGAGGTGCGGTGGCGCTGCAGCTTCTGGTCTTGATCGTTTTTTTTTCGTTTATGTTCTTCGCGATTTTCCGGCATCTAGACCTCATCAGCGTCGGATCGGAAGGCCACCAGTAGTACAAGCGTTGCGCAACCATCGTTTTCCCTTCCGACGACGGCCTCTGGGTTATGGTAGCGGCGTAGATCGAGGGCTGCTAGAGTTGGCTAAGGTTGAAGATGAGAAAATATCTCATCTGGTCCTCTATTTTGAGTTTTTTTCAAAACGGCTCGTAAAATTATAATTTGATACTTCTACCAGTTATTTTAACAGAAAAATAGACAAAAGAGTATTTTTGTTAACGGAATTAAAACACAGGGATATTTATGTCTGAAAAAAAATTAACAGGAAAATTTTTGTTGAATAGGCTAAAACATAGAGAGTTTTTTTTATAAATATCCCTTATTTTTTTTTAAACAAACACCCACCTTCTTCTTAAGATCTTTGTTATGATGTTTGTGAGTTTTATTCAGATCCGAGCCATT
>CATIWJ010490928.1:0-17339 GCA_949640765.1 Croton laevigatus | reverse complement strand
ACTGAGAGGGAGGAGGCTGGAAATTTTGGAATCGAAACGAGGGAGAAAGGCGGAACTAATGCAACTGCTCAAAAAGTCTGCCAAAGTATTGTGTTGGGGTGGGAGAGATTTTTTTCACTCTTCTATTTATATTTTTAACTAAAAAGTCATGTAAAGTAATTAAAAGTTATTGTCTGTAAAAGTTATTGATTTTTTGAATACCTAGAGACTTTGAATGACTTTATAAAAGTCTTAATTGAATACCGAGTAACTTTTATAGACTTTTTAGAAGTATTTAAAAGTCGTAATTGAATACCAGGTGACTTTCATAGAGTTTGTAAAAGTCATAATTCAATATCACCTTACTTTTAAAGTCATTAAAAGTCATTATTTGTCATGATTCAATACACCCCCCTTAGTTTATTTAAATCATATATCTCTCGTCAAAATTTTCTAATATTAAATTTTATATTCCTCGCCTCAAAATTTAATATTTTTAACTATTTTCTGATTTGAGTTAATTAAAAAAAATTCTATTTATTTTACAATTTAAAATGTCACAAAAATTATAAATATTTTTAAATTATTAGTCTTAAAATGGATAATTTGACAATATAAAATTATATAAGTATCACTTTCTATTATGAAAATAAAAATTTTATTGTTCAATATAAATATATTTAATTTATTATAGATTTTTAAAATTTATAATTAAGTTCATATTAAAGGATAAAAAAATAAAATATATTATATTGAAAATGGACCATAAAAACAGATTTTATTTTATTTTATAGATTAAAACATGTTTCATTTGAAATTTATAATTTATTTAAATTTAATAAATCTCATATTTACCTACCCTGATTAAAAGTTTTGGTTCCCTCCTGGTGGGAGCAAAAGAACAAAAATAGTGTAAAAAAAAAAAACTGCTTATATGGCAAATGCAACTTGTGAGAGGAGTGATAAGTTTATGATTGAAAAGTTATAATTGAGATGGCAGCTTTTAGGTTTTGAAATTGATTTTAGATAGTAACACTTAGTTGAGATAAGATGAGTTTTAATTTTAAATCATATACTACCTCCAATTTTTTCATTTCTTTATACCCTAAAAACACAAATACCAATACAACCCTATTTTCACTAATACCAATATAAAATAATAATAAACAATTATCAACTCTTTACAATACTTACTTTTTCACCAATACCAATATAGAAATAATAATAAACAATTAAACCTACTTACCCAAAAAGAAAACGTAAATAATTGAAAAAATTTGCCAAAAATGGAAAAGTAAACAATTGAAAAAACTGGAGGTAGTATGATGATAGATTAATAGTTCAAATTGGCCTTTAATTAGTTTTTTTTTTTTTTTTTGAATGGGCCTTAATTAGTTTAATATCTCAAAATCACTTTTCTTATCGCCACTACTATATATTGGATTTTTATTTTTTTATCTTTTGTTATGCAATTGCTAATAAATAATAACTAGTCGTAATTTCAATATATATTTGATTGAGCAAAATTAAAATGTGAAATTTTACATGACAAGTATCATGTATTTGATTCCTCCACCCCCCCCCCCCCCCCCCCAACAAAAAAAAAAAAAAAATCTCATGCATTTGGTAAAACAGGATTAGTGTTGCTAATTAGTGAATAGTACACTTCGTGCATACAAAATTGATAATTAATTTCAACTGGGTGTGGTTTAGTTTATTTTTTTTATTCATTTTTGTGCAATGAGAAATGAAGATCATGAGTTCGATTCTTTAAAAAAAAAAAAAAAAAACTCAAAATTAGCAACATAAACTGTGAGGAAATATTGTTTGCAACTCAATCAGTAATGAATTAGCTTCCTAGCTGATCTATTGGCGCGACTCAATCAGCGGCAACATAAGAAATTCTTAGTTACACTTGGTCTATCACATCATCCGTGGACCAATCCACTACGGTGATGACAAGTAAGTGGGTGAGAGAAAAATTAAATACAAATTTATTTTCTTTCTCATAATTAATTGTGTTAATTTTTCTCTTACATGCTTACTTGTTATCACCGTAGTTGATTGGTCCACGGATGATGTGTCAGACCAGGTCTAGCTAAGAATTTCTCCTTATTTTGTCGTTATTTTGCTATTTTTTAAATTACAAATAATTAATTCATTTATTAAAATATTTTATATATTTTTAATTAATTATTGTCTTTTATATGTTACTTATTTGTCAAATAATTTTTTTTATCAGCAAATAACTATTTTTATTATTGTATCCTGAAAAAACTTAATTTCTTTAGCATACATAATAATCATATGTTAAATATTGGTATTTCATCCGCAAGCACATAGTTTAATTAAATTCAAAACATTTAATTAATAAACAAAATGCCTTAAGTTAGCGTGTTATTGAAGTATTGCCTCAGAATTCATGGAGTTAAATTCTCTTGATTTCAACAAACAGAGCAACAGCAGTGTATTCGTAACTTAAAAAAAAAAACCGACTAGTTCGTGATAGCTAAGGAATGATGTCATAGTACTAATCCAAGGCACTTATCAGCTCTTACATCAAAACTTACTCACTTAACAAGTCCAACTGAGTTAGCCTAGCTGTCTTTTAGTGGAGTGGTGTCGTCGTTTTAATCATATATCACTGCTCTTCTTCTAATTGATGAATAAAGGTCAACCTACTTCAACTGAAATGGAGTTGTTTTGAGTATTCCTGACTATGCAACTCATGCTGTGTGACTTGTATATAAAATGGAGAGAACATTATCAGGATGTAATAATAATAAAAAAAAAAGCTATACTGAGCAACAAACACATGTCTATATAATTAATTTTATGATTAGTTTACTGTAATATCTCAAAATCTCTTTTTTTTTCTATTGGCTCATGTATTGAAATTTTTTTTTTTAAATTTTTTTGTGAGCCAATTGTTAAACTACCAGTCATTTCAAATTTATAATTGACAGAGCAAAATTTATATTGCAAGTGCAATGTGATTTCTGTTTTTTTGGTTAAAATTTGGGATTTTCGATGACAATTATCATGCATTTGATAAAACGAGATTAGTGTTGATAATTAGTCAATATTACACTTCATGCATATATAAAATTGATAACTAATCTTTATGCACAACATAATAATTGTACATTGAAAGAAATATTGTCATTACATTTAAGAAATAATCTTTTGAAATTAAAATTAAAATATTTTTAAAATTTATTTTAACTAATTTAATGCAAGTTTAGGTAATTAATAAGAAAATGAAAATTTCTTCATTTTAAAAAATAAAAAAATTGACAATTTATTTCAAAATTTTAATACAAAATCCTTTAATTAAATTAAAAACATTAAATTAAAATAATAAAATTTTCTTGTGATATTTTTCAAGTACCGCCAACACTGAGCACTTTAAAGTTAAACAATGGCACCCTATTAATTCAATAATCTTTAGGATTGGAATTGGCATAATAAATTATTTTAAGAAATTCGAATCAATGACTATGTAATAGACTTATTTAGTAGTAATACTAAAAAGTTACTCTCGAATGTTCATGAGTAAATCTGAAATGTATTGAGCTATTAAACATTGATAAGTTAATAAGATTTATCAGAAAGAGACACCAAAGAAAGGAAAGCTAGAAATGAGTGGAACAAGAAACAATGGATCTCGAAATTATGAAGTATGACAAATAAGTAAAAATAAAATAGAAGAAATGAGAGATATCTAAACAAAAACATGAAGAATTACTTACATAGGTAAAGACAAATGAGTTTCGAAGACGAAATTTTTTTAAGGTGGGAAGATTTGTCACATCCTAAACAGACATCTCACTCTCGACCAATCGGTCACGTGTGCGACGGCACCCCAAACCGTAACATATATTTTGATCGGATTATTCGATGAAAAATAAATGGAAAAAAATATGGAGAAACTTCGGAGGATAAATAAATGTGAAATATTAATATTAAATGCATTAAAAGGGAAAAATAGTATAGTATTATATTTGTAAATTAAAATTTAATTAAGGAGATAAATTAAGAAATAATAATTATTTTTGTAGTAATTATTCAAAGGAATTATGTGGAAGTTGTAGAAGGATGTTTTAAAAATAATAAGTGTGGTAGTAGAGATTTTAGAAGTATGTAGAAATTGAAAATAATAATGATAAAGAAATGGAAGTGTGTAGAATAAGGATTTAAAAATAATGGTAATTGAGAGAATAGTGTAGAATATTTTAGAAGGGTGTAGAAGTGTGGTTAAAAATAATAATAATAAAATGATAAAAGAAGTGTGCAGAAGAAATCAAAATTAAAATACAAATATAAAGTTAAAATCAAGACAAAAACTTCATTTTGGGAAGAACAAAAACTCATCTTCTTCCTCTCATGGTAGCCGTCCACTTCAACCTAAGGAAAACCATAGATTTTCATGATTTTCAAGTCAAAACTATTAGGAGGAAGATGAATTTTAAGAAAAGCTTCTCATATCTACTCTTATTTCTTCCATTTGTCCATTAGTTTAAGAGATAAATAAAGATTAGGTTCTAAAATTTTAGGGTTTTTATGACAAAATTTGGGGATAATATTGATGAGACGATTAATTGATTAGATAAAGCTTATATGTTAATGAATAAGATGAAGAGAAGCTAAAAATAGAATTCTGACAGATTTCTAGGGTTGGATTCAAATAGAATTTTGGTCAGGTTAGGGACGGAATTTAGGAAAGCTATAAAAATAAAAGTTGTAGATATAAGTCTTAGCTAACAAAAGAGACTAGAATCAACTTATTTGGACTTGTGTAGTAAAAGTTATGGCAGGAACAGTGACCGGAGTGCAGACTGACATGACCAGATAGGTTAACGGAGCAGACCGGACTTCAATAAATATTTAGACCATGACAGAAACAGAATTTGAAGAAGTACAAAATATGAAATATGTAGGTTTATATGTCTAATTTATTCTTGTAAAATAGTTTTGGCAGAAAACATATATGTAGAAAGTTATACCTAAATAACTTAAGGTTGTTCCCTGTGCACGATAAGAATTAAACATGAAATTTAGATGGTAATTTCACTAAGTTAACAACATAATTTGAGGTAAAGGTGAAAAGAAAAGTTGTTCCCCTATGTGTTAGAAAACTTTGGAGATTAGAAGCGACTTAATTGGACAAGTAACGAAAAAGTTATAGTTGAATAACTAATGGGTATGCAAACTGGAATTTAGGTCTGGGCAGAATAGGACTCGTAACTTAGGCTTACAATTTGAATGTGCTATAGACGTAATTTGATGGTATGATAGAAGAAAATATTTTACCTAAATGTGTTAGCTAGCTAAAGAATTGAGAATCCGATGAATTGATAACTTAAATATCGCTAAATAATTAGATAATAAATTGTGTTAATAAAAGAAAATGAATAAATTCTAAGAGGTTAATTAAATAATGATAATGATAAATCGATAATGGTACTTGTAACGAGAATAATCCAAATGGGATAGATATGCCATCGACAAAACTGGAACAAATTATAAAGACCGAATAAATATTTAGTTAGGAAATTAATAATTGTTAGAAAATTCTAACGGTGGAATTTAAATATACATGTGGGCATAAATAAATGGAATAATTAAAACCTAATGGTATTAGTTTAGTAAAAGACTTTTAGACATAAAAAGAGTTAAATAAATGTTACAACTAAAGTGAATAAAGTTAGGAGACCAGACGAATAAATGATTGAATTAGAGTAAGAGAACACTTGAGATGATAGAAATAAGTAAAGAAGAATAAATTGGTGATTTAAATAATAAATAATTAAGAACTAATTGAATTGTAAACTGTTATTATCGATGACGATGAGATTTAACGGGAGATAAAAGATAAGTAGGAAGGAGACGCGGCAAGCTCAATTGGAATCAGGTTTGATACTTTACCCTTACTTGATTATGTGCAAATGTGTATACTGCGATTGGATTGCTGTGATGAATTGATTGATATGAGATTGTTGTGTAATATTATTGTTATTGTTTATAAGAGGAAAGTATTCATTGAGCTTAATGCTCAGCAAGTTAGTTTTTGCTAACTTGTAGGCTGCAAAAGATCGAAAAGAAAGTCGGACTAGAGGATCGGCAACAAAACTACTAGAAGAATTAATGAGGCATATACTGCAATATTGTAAAAGATAGTTTGCAAATTGTTAAATGGTTATGTTATTTTAAAATGTAATATATATATATATATATATATAATGAAAAATTTTATGTTCTGTATACTGTACAAAGACACGTGTAGCTCTCTTATAGGTCTATTTCGGTAGGCTTATATGGGGTGTTACAGATGTTCTCAAAATTGACAAAGGTGACATTATTTTCCTTTTTCTTGTCCTATTGGAGTTCAAGATTCAAATTTTGCAGAATTGGCAGCCATTATGAAGTCTTTAGAGTTTACAATCTCTCTTGGTTGGGTACAAAAAGACATTATCATTGAGTCTGACTGTACTACTGCCATCACTTGGTGCTCAAAATCTTCTTCCCTGCCTTGGCACCTTTGGGACTCTATTTTTGATCTTTGGTCCCTCGCTACGCTTTTCACTTCTTTGGATTTCAATCACGCTCTTAGAGAAGCAAACTCGCTAACAGACCATTTGGCAAAAGCAGGAGCAGAGAGGACTTCAGACTTCTGGACAGATCTTCATCACTTAGAACTTTTATATTTTAGTTTTCTCCTAAGCATGCTTTGATCCTTGTATCATGTAGTTCTAATAATCCAAATATATTGCTTTTTAAAAAAACTGTACCACAATTTTTAAATTTAATTCTTTTTAAAAACTCGTTTCTAATTACTAAAACATCATATAAGATATTTGATATTTCAATTATATATATAGTTGGTGGAGCAGAATATTAATTGCAATTTAGGGAAATATGTGATTTCTATTTTTGTTAAAGTGGTGAAATTTGCATGACCAATCATGTTTATGCATAGAAATTGCATAAATAATTTGGGTACAAAATAATTATATGCTAATGTTAAATTTTCATGATTAAATATTGTGATGTTTGTGTTGTAATTTTATCAATTTATTGATAAATTTCAAGCCCTTATTTATGTGAAAATAATTGAGAAAATGTATATAATTTTAAAACATTTGACTGCATATTTTTAAACTTAAAAACAATGTGATGTGAGGATCACTTTCATTCATATGACTTGTTTTCTAATCCACCTAGCAACAAAAAAAAAAAAAAAAAAGCTCATCTACACATATTAACTTGTATCTACTTTTTTATTTATTTTTTGACATAGATATCGTATTCTACATGGAGATATGGGAAAGGGATTGATAAAACTCGAACCCGAAACCTCAAGTCCCAAAAAAGAGATGACTTACTACTAGGTCACCTCTTGGGCTTACTTGTATCTACTTTATTGACTTGTATATATAATTATTGACTTATATATACATTTATTAGTGTTTATTAACCAATATTTATTTATTTATATTGATTTTTATTGATTTATATATATGTTTATTGATGTTTATTTACCAATATTTTATTTATTGATATTGACTTGTTTATACTTTTATTAATTTTTATCTCATTATTGAAAAATTTTTTAGTGAAAATTGCCTAAAACCACTTCATAAAGGCGATCATCATTTTATCGCTATCTAGTGAATTTTAGAAGAATTTTAAAATTTATTTATAGCTATTGAGTTTTATTGAAAATTTTGGATATATATATATATATATATTCTGCATTAGTCTATACATATATCTAGTATTGCTAAATAAGACAAGTTTGTCTATCTGAAAAAATAAAAAAAAAAGGTTTATCTTTATAAAATGATGGATAAAGTATTATAACAACATCATTGTTGAACTGAATTTAAACATAAATTTTTTTATAAAATTCCGTAATACAAATGTTTTTAAAAATCTAAAATACATGCTCACTGACATTAACAAAATTTTAGGACACTTAAAATCTCCCAACAAAAAATCTTCCAATAACAAAAATTTAAACTTACAATCTCCCAACAAAAAAAAATCTTCCAATTTAGAATGTTTATTGATCATGTCTCATTCTCAAAATAAATGTTTATTTGATAAGAAAACATGGAAACTATTGTATTTTGATTTCATTTTCTTTTTTTTAGGCTCGAATTTCCCTATATTGATTTCATTTTCATCCTTAGATATAGTATGAACCCCACACTTAATTATTGCCTCATAGTTGTGGCGGCCATCTCCCGCATCAATAAAGAACTCGAATGAAGCACGCTTGAAATGCTCTTTACAGTGGAAAGTGTTGTACCAAAGGGACACATGGCTTCCGTCCATGTCATCCAGTATCACGTTTGGAGAATAAAAGTCAGGGGTCATTCCAATTCCAAATTCATCATGGATTGTTGCCGAACACGTAACATTACATAATCCATCACAATTCTGAGCTAACTGGGGATCAATAACAACGCAAAAGCAAAAACCCTTAATGTCATCATGCTTCTCCAGCTTAAACGAAAGACGAAAACCACTTTCTTGATATCTCATGCTTGGCAACACATCCGCCCCAGGGATACATAATTTAAACTCCTGCTCCATGAAAATGAAATAGTTGATGAATGAGCCAATTTAAATAGGAGAAATCTATGTACAAAGGTTAATATGTAGAAATATTATTAAAATCTTTTCCTCATAACTTCCTACTACTAATACATTTTTTTAGTGAAATAGTTTCAAGTTAATTGTAACATTTGATAAAAAAAAAATATATAGATTTCAATTCATGGTAAATTTTTTTAGTGAACTTCTTAATGTACACTTTCTTTGTCCAAATTAAAACTCACTTATGAATTTTTGTTAAATAAATAAATTATTACTATAATTGCAATTTATAATTTTGTAAGAATAAAGAGTTTTGATATATGCAGCCCTAAAAGCTGCATATAAACATTTGATATAGCACAAGATTCTTTAGGGAATTAAGGAGAATTTAATATTTATACGTGGACCGAAAAACATATAATGCTCAACAAGTCCTCGGCGGACTTCTTTCTAGGTAGAGTCATTATTTTGTGGCTCTTAATCTTTACAATATTAAATTCTCCTTGATTCCCTAAAAAATCTTGTACTATATTAAATACTTATATATAGTCCTTAGGGCTGCATATATTAAAAAAAAAAAAATTATGACACTTATTTTGGAAGTCTAAAAAGAAAAGAAGGAAAGAAGTATAAACCTTTTTGTTTGGATATGCTGATAATACTTCTTCCATGATTTGAAGACGTACGTCATTATCCAAATTGATGCAATTTTCAAAATCAAGATATCCAAATTCAAAGCCATATTCTTCCTCAAAACCGATTCCTTTATCATAGTCATATTCGTCCTCCTCTTCTTGATTGTCTTCTCGTAAAAGGAAAGAACATGATGCAAATTTTAAAGAAATGCAATTTGAGGCACAAAACGACTTTAAGCATGGAAGTTTTGGCAAATTACTAAGCCTCTTGCAGTCTCTCAAATCCAGTACTTTTAACTTGGGAAGTTGTTCGACGCTTTCTGGAATGTTTGATATACCAGTCCCACCAAGAATAAGTTTCCTCAGGCAAATCAAACTGGAAAAAGGAGGCAATGTTTCCAAATCTTTACAGTCCTGACAGTATAAATATTCCAAATTTTTCAATTGATTGATGCAGGATGGAAGCGTTTTTATTCCAGTACAACTTACTTCAAGCATATTCAGTGATTCTAAACTTCCCAAGCAATCTGGCATTTCGCGAAGCTTAGAGCATCCTTCAAGATCTAGCTTTTGGAGACATTTTAACTGGCCAATGGAGTTTGGAAGATTTTCAAGCTCTGTACAATTTCTCAATGACAAATCTTCAAGTTTAGTGCAATGCCCAATTGATGAAGGCAACTGTGTTATTTTTGTATCATCTAGAACTAGATCCCTTATATTGCAAGGAAGCTCTAGACATTCATCAAGCTTTGGGCATCCTTGAAGTTCAAGAATCTCAAGATTTTCCAAATGACGCCAGCTTGGCAAACTGCTAATACTATAACACCACCCTAAGACCAGTCGAGTGAGCTTGGTCATATATGGAAGAGATGAAGGAATCTCAACTAAACTTTCACATCTGCTCAAATGTAATTCCATAAGATTTGGAGCTTGAAATGAGTCTGAAATTGTCTTCAAGGAACTAGAGGAGGTAAGGTCCATAATTTTCAAATTTCTAAGAGGCTGTAAAAAATAATAATAATAAAATATATCACTGTCTTATTTAAATAAATCTTCTACAATTTTTTTGAACAGTTCCTTTAAAAAAAATATTTTTCAACAGCAAAAAATAAATTATATTTATATATTTAATATCTAAGAAAAATTTAACAAGCATGGACAACTAAATCCAAATTGTGCACCCAATCTGATCCATAAATGGTAAATGAAAAAACTGGGAGAACATCAGTAGAAGAAAAAAAAAAACAAAACAAAGGTAAAAAATAAAAATAGTTTTGGTATAAATCAATTATTGAAAACAAAAATATTAAATAAGAAATTATTGCTTTTAACTTTAATTAATTCAATAGTAAATACATAATTATATAGGCTTATGAAAATAAGTCGTAAAATTTAAATTTAACTAAAAACCCATCTGCTAACTATATACATTTAAACAAAAGATCTTATTTCTAATTATCCAACTTTGAAAAATGGAACCAACTACAAATAGACAGTACTCTTGAAATAAGAGAAAGAAATCTATTATTACACAACAACCAAACAAGAAACAGTTCACTTTGATATAATTTGACTTCAGTTGTTTATTATTATTTGTGTTGTGTAAAAACTCAATATAATAGTTGCTATTATAATCTAAAATTACTAACAATAAATATACTTGTCTCAGACTGAGTCGTTTCAAACAAGGGTATTTTAAGATTTATTAAATATGTTTAAATTTAATCAATATAAATTTATAAATGTTATTTTAAATACTGAAATACTCCTTATCTAAAAATTTTTATCTTGAAATTTTAATCAATAGATATCTTGTTTATGTTAAATCTCTCCAAGGATTTTATAGTTTTGAAACTACATTCGGATATGACGAGTTCTTTCAAATTTTGGAAGCCCTCAATTTCTCCTGCACCCACCTTTCATATATGAAAAATATTCACTAGAGAGCATAAGGATAGCTTTTCTAAGGAATTGAGAACTGAAACAGAATGCTTATCTTCGACATTAAATTGCACTAGGTCAAATAATACTTCCATGGAGGCACAAGAATTGATACTTAGATCTCGCAATCATTTGAACCAATATTCAATTGTGAGTAACTGCCAATTGATCGATAATGGCTTTTATATAGAGAGAGAGAACAATTAGAACAGTGATCCCAAAAGACAAGGAAAAGACAAATACTAGAACTGGGTGCAACTTATAATAATAATGAAGCCGATTACACAAAGATTTGAGCATTCTGAACAGGTGAATTGAAGAGTTTTTGGACTTTCGGGATCTTTTGATGGTTCCTGATTCTAAATCAAAATCCCCTCTTGGATATGCATTGAAAGATTTGGGACTATTTGTAAGTGTGTTCATTGTAAAGCAAGCCCAGCTAATAAGCTGTGATGTTGAAGGAAATCGAGCATTCTCGGTAGGGAATTCGAATATTTATATATAAATCTAAATAAATTGGATCAGAAACATAACATCAAGATGGGGGTTCGGATTCACAGACCCACCAAATATGTACTCATAAGAGCAATTGAATACAATACGCAAAGTTTTATTAAATAATTATGAATTTTAAATATAAAATTTTAAAGTTGATATTATCATATCTAATATATATTTTTTTCATCTATTTTAACTCTTGCAAGACATATCAAAATATCACCTCTCTGTTAAATCTATTTTAACTTCATTCATCCTCATTCTTCTACCATTTCCTTATTCTTTTCCCCATTTTTCTACTTCCCCTTTTCATTTTATGTAGAAAATATCTCATTCCTCCATTAAAAAAAAAACATTAGCTATTATAAAATTACACTCAAATATTATAAAGCATGATTAAAGCTTTTAGAGTAAATGATATTTTAAAATTTAATAATACCATGTGAGTTCAAAGTAAGAGATGCGGTTTTGTAGTTTCAACTATAGTCTATAGTTAAATTTTCTTTCGATTTTTGTTTACTATATATTTTTCTAACAGAAAATTAAGCTTTTTAGTTAAATTATTAAAATTTAAACTATTAACTTCAAGTGAAAAAGGTGCATCACTCTACTCATTTGATCTGGAGGTCATATGCTTTTGTTTACTGTAGTAGTTCATTCAATCAAGATTTTGTTTACAATTATATCTCTCTTTCATTTTGGTGAGATGAACAAAATTCATTATGATACAAATATTATTGAAGATATAAAAGAGTTTAGCCAGATTATAGTGAGATGTATAATTATTGTTTTGGTTAGATTTAAAAATTGGATTTTGCTTTTTTTTTTTTTTTTTTTTTTTTTTTTTTTTGAGATGAATGATTTTGCTGCTTTTTACATAGGCATAGATAATTTTTTTTTCTTAACTTACTTCAAATAAATTATATATTATGTTCATTTATACTAATATATAATTTAAATTTTAAGTATCTTATAAAAAAGTTACTCAAATTTAAAATAATAAAAGGTTACTTAAATTTAAAAATAATTATGATAATTTCTTCCTTCAAAATATTATGATAATTTTATTTGAATTTCATTTGTGAAAATTGTATTTTAACTGTTAAGTGTTTTAGTCACTATCATACTATAATTTATTTAATTATTTAAATATTTATAAAATAAAAATGTAAAAGTTACAAAATTAATTCTTTTGTGATATTTCAATTTAGACGTTATTGTTTAAAAAATTATTTTTATATTTAAAATTAAGCACTAAGTTTTATTTACAGAAATAATTATCAATAAAAATTTAAATTATCTAATCATTTACTAAAATTTCTTATTATATAATTGAATTATTGTATATTATATTGATATTTTAAAATTAAAATCTATGTTTGAAATATGTTATTAACTACTGAATATCATTTATTAAAATAAATAGAAATTTTTAAAAATTAATTCATAATTTAAAGATATTTTTTGGAAAAATTTTATAAAACTTTTCACTAAGAAATATTTTCATAATAAAATATGTATAAGTTAAAGAGGTAAATAAAAGGGAATTTAAATATTA
This sequence comes from Croton laevigatus, assembly GCA_949640765.1. NCBI lineage: Eukaryota > Viridiplantae > Streptophyta > Magnoliopsida > Malpighiales > Euphorbiaceae > Croton > Croton laevigatus. The sequence continues at coordinate 4,124 of CATIWJ010490928.1, read as the reverse complement.
CTGGATAATTCCAAGGTTGTACCTATTACAAGATTTTCTTGTTCTAATACTGAATATTCCGAAATACAAAATTAAATTTAAATTTGAATTTGCAATTAAATTTAAATTTGAATTTGTTACTTCAAATAAAGTTGTTAATAAATTATGTAACAACTTTATTTCAATAAAAATATATACTATGTATAAATTTGTCTAATTTTATTTTTATATTATTAATATCAAGAGATATTATTGGATGTTTGATTGGAATTGGAAAGTTTTTATTAGAAGGAAAAAAAAAAAGAGACAATTTACTACTATAATTATTATTTCTGGTCTTTAAAATTTCTAAACAGCGCATCCACATTGCTTAGGAACAATTTAAAAAAAAAAAAAAAACGTATATGCCACATCATTTCACAATGTCCCCAATAATAAGTGGCATTCTGTCTCACAACGCACATTCCACAATAATTAATTTAAATAAGTTTTCATATTTTAATTAATTTGCAATGGTTTTTTTTTTTTTTGACAAAAATACTTCTACTCTATTTTTTATTTAAAGGGGAGGGGGAAGTGCGAATCGAACCCAAGCACTGAGGCTTGGTAAGGATATAACCTACCACTGAGATACTTCCTTGTTCGCAATGAGATTTGAACCCACGGCCTCAGAGTCATTAGGCACCACGCTCAACCACTAGACCAGGTGGTTGTTCCCTAATGACTGGAGTCTACATTTAATTGGCAAACATTTTAATATGGAGAGAGCCAAGAAAGTGGCATTACCCATGCCCTAGCCTTCACTAAAATTCTCTACAGCAACGTCCCAAGCCCTTTTTAATAATTTCTGCCATATGGTATCACTATCCCATAACTGTAGATACTCTCATTTTAATGTTTGTATATTCTAATATTAATATGGAAAATTTTATACCATAACATTCAAATTATGATATTAAAATTGAATTGATGTATGCATAACCAAAGTAACTTACTATAATTAGGTTAATATAATTAAATTATAAATAATCATAATTTATAATTATAAAATATAAAATTAACTATACCAAATTTTAATACACTCGCATGCGGAACGCATATTTAAAACTTGTTCTAATTGACAACTATCAATGATATGAAACCACAATCAAATGCAAAAAATTAGACTCTAGTCTAATAAAGATTATTAAGCTTTAAAAATTATAAAATGTACCTTTGCCTGTTGATTCCTCAATTTTTTAAGCTTGCTGTTGGGCAAATATAGTTGTACAAGATTATTGGGACAAAACTTCAGTGGCAAAGACTTGAAAGGATAATGGTCCCAAAAGATATAAGCCAGCTTTTCTGGAAGAAATTCTAAGGCACCGGGAATGCGTATTTCCTTTGTGCTAAATGTATTGAAATTGATGAATCTAAGGCTATGCATCCCAATGAAAGCTGTGGAACTTAGCTCAATATGTCCATCATCATTAGATAATCGGAGATGTATACCCTCAATTTTATCACTTCCCTGATAAACAAACAAGTAGTAATTGAGTATAGAATTAATTGGGCTAGAGAACATTAGAATTAATTATTTTTAACCAAAATGCTAATTTAATTATCCATTTGTTTGAATTTTTTTAGTTATAAGCTGTTTTTATAAATGTCACAAAATTTTACCTTTAAAAAGTGCATTTTTAAAAGGCTAAACATTACTAATTTTTTTTTACATAGAGAACATTACTAATAAATAAAAGGAACATTATCTCCAAAACAAAATGTAGTTGTTGGCTGACTCTACCTTTTTTTAACTTCAGAAAAAGAAGCAATTATTATCTTTTTTTTCCCTTTTTGTCCAAAATAAGAAAATATTATCTCATGCAATTATTTTTTCCCCAAGCTAACTGTTATTAAGAAAAAATAGGATTTTTACTAAATTTACCAGATTTTATAAAAGAATTTCTTTTTTGTCAAACATAGTTAGTCATAAATTAATTGTAATTGTAAATAAAATAATGGTTATAAACAAGTGAAAAGAGACTATAATTATTGATATATAAATAATACTTTTATAAAAATAATAATTTATTTTTTTTTTGACCCATTTTAAAAAATTAATATCACCCATTTTGAAAATGAATATCTTTATAACATCACAAAAATAACCCAGCAAGAAAAATATCAAATTTTGCTGCTTACCGAGTTTGCTTCCAATACGTGGCGAATATCTTCATAACTCCACAACCTGCTTCGCCCACCTGGCTGTTTGGATTCCTCAAGCACAATTTCCTTCCCCATTTTTTGTAGCAAATTATGCATACCTACAACCTCAACTTCTAAAATATCTTCTGAAATATTTACAAGACATTTTTCAACAAGCCGCCGTATTCCACGTTTGGCGTGAAACCCAAAACTTTCTAGTGTCATTTCAACTCTATCCTTGGGCTCACCGTTGAAAAAACATGCAATATCAAGAAATATGTTTTGCTCCTCTCTATCTAGCCGTTCATAACTCACTTTTAGAACCTGTAGGATTTCCTTGTTTTGAATATTATCTAATCTGTCCAATTCGCTATCCCAATCCGGTATCTCCATGCCATAAAAATTAGACCCTAAAACTCTTAACGCTAAAGGGTTGCCTTGAGCGTGGGTTATCACTTCCTTCGATAGCTCATCGAATCCTTGCTTGGGTTCATTTTGATGAAAAGCGTGCATACTGAAGAGTTGAAGATCTTCAGAATCAACTAATTTCTCAACCTGGTAAATATACTCTTCCCGGCAAACATTTCTTAGAACTTTTATATCTGTACTAGTTATAATGATTCTGCTTCCCTCCTTGTACAAATTATAATCTCCGGCTAAACTATCTACATCATTTGAATCTTCAACATCATCGAAAACAATAAGAACTTTTTTCCGTCGCAACCTTATCTTAATCATTTCATCCAGAGAAAGTGTATTTATTTCTAAATTTGGGTCCTTCAATAATGCACCAATTATTTTATTGCGCACAACAATCGATGAAGTTTCTTTTTTTATCTGTTCCTTGACCTTGGAAACAAAGTAATGGCCATCAAATTCATGCTTGATTTGCTGAAATGCTATATCAGCAAGTGTTGTCTTTCCAATACCAGCCATCCCCCAAATTCCTATGGCTCTTCTTTCGTTTACTTCAGTGTCCAATAACGATATTACCTTGCCAACACGCCAATCCATTCCTACTAACTTGTTTTCACTGTAAGCAAATGAAGGCGTAGTAACCACTTTCTTCCAAATATCTTTTAATAACTCCCAAACACGATTGCTAATTTTCAGAATTAGATCCATGTCATCCCTAATCACATATGAAAAATAAATTGTGAGGTAAAAATTGCACCTTCTGTTCAATTTACATTGAGAAATGGAGAAAAAACAAACATTAAGGAGAATGGGATTTTTGTCACAAAATTTCCTATTTAACCCTTGGCTTGGAGAGATTAAAGTAAAAATGTTTGTTCATGTTAGAAATTAACCATGGATCTTTAAAGACGTTATTGTTCTCCCACACTTAAATTTAAAGTTAACTAAAAAAAAAATTTCTCTAGCTAACTCCCAACGTAGCAATTTTTACTAACTAAATCGAAGCGGAGGGATTATATTTTGTGAAATTGTTAGTAAAGCTGGGTCTAATTCGTCATTGAAGGAATTGAAATAGTAGTGAATCACTAAGTGAAAATATTAGTGCCGAAGAATGTGTCGACTGAGAGTTACCTATGTTGTATAACAATTTTTCAGGCCAAGTTTGTTATGGTTTTGGCTGAAAATTTTATTTCTCGGCAGATTGACAAATTTGACAAAGTTCAGCGTCCAATTGGATATTGGGTAATCAAGGTTAGACAAATTTAGGAGCAAAAATGAATATTTATCCACTAAACAAAACAGCTTACTTGATATCTTTTGAATTTGAAGTTGCTACCCAACCCTTTGTGTCGCCGCTGATTGCCTTCAAAGCTCCTCTCCATTCATTCAAGCTGCCTCTACGCTCTGGGTATCTTTTTTTAAGCCTCTGAAGTGCTTTTGCGAAAGTCCCATTCCGTGGCAGCTCTTGAACATCGTCCGTTTCAACGCGATAAAAAATTGGCAAAACAAATTGATTTGAGTTTACTCGGCAATCATCTATCACA
>CATIWJ010490468.1:0-14782 GCA_949640765.1 Croton laevigatus | reverse complement strand
AGTGCATGAATGAGTTAGATGCATAAAGCGCTTAGCTTTCTTGGCTCCCCTTAATTTATGCATATTTTTAAGAATTGTTAAGAAATCAAGTATTTTAAAGCAACTAATTAATCATGTGGCGGAGAAATGTCTATAAAATTTGCACCCAAATTTTGAAAGCTTTTTCCACTAAAATAAAAATTGGAAGTAATGTTACAAATGGTTAAATTGAAACTATAAACCATCTTACATAGACACACCAAAACTTAGGTAAATTTGAAAGAACTTTATATGGAGAGAATTACTTGTGATCCAAGACCTGGTTAAAAGTCATTGGAACTCTGAAACAATACAGGAAGTTGCAACCAAGTTCAACATTTTGAAGTCATATTATTATAAGATAGTGGTAAAGGGAAAAAAATAAGGATTCTAATACATTTTGAAGACATTTCTCCCCTTTTTTGATTTGTGGCAAACTACTTGAGCTGTGATGGATAAGATAAAGTGCAAAGTGTTTAAGTAGAGTGCATGAATGAGTTAGATGCATAAAGCGCTTAGCTTCCTTAGCTTCCCCTTAATTTATGCATATTTTTAAGAGTTGTTAAGAAATCAAGTATTTTAAAGCAACTAATTAATCATGTGGCGGAGAAATGTCTATAAAATTTGCACCCAAATTTTGAAAGCTTTTTCAACTAAAATAAAAATTGGAATGAATGTTACAAATGGTTAAATTGAAATTATAAACCATCTTATATAGACACACCAAAGCTTAGGTAAATTTGAAAATGGAGAGAATTACTTAGGATGAAGAAGATTTATCTCCAAAACCTAGAGGGAACAAAATGAAGCATATATCCAAGAAAATAGAAAATGTTATTCAAGCTTTTGTGATCCAAGAACTGGTTAAAGGTCACTGGAACTCTGAAATAATACAGGAAGTTGCAGCCAAGTTCAACATTTTGAAGACATATTATTATAAGATAGTGACAAAAGGAAGAAATAAAGATTCTAATACATTAGAAAAAGTAGAAAATAAAGGTAAGAAAAGGACCCATGTTGATTGAAATAAAATATTGGCCATTCCTTTATGCAGAAGGCAGACAATGAAGGATAGTGCTGCTAAATTGGGTGCATCCCAATCCAGTGTTTACTGCTAGATTCGTAAAGGAGAATTAAAGGAACATTCCAATGTAATAAAGCCTATTTAAGGAAGAAAACAGGATTTCTAGAGTACATTTTTGCCTCTCAATGCTTAATTAAGGTACATTACCCACTAATCCTTTTTTTATTGGAATGCACAATATTATTCACATTGATGAGAAGTGATTCAACATGTATAAAGAAACTCAACAGTATTACTTATCTCTTGATGAAGAAGAACCATTGAGAGTTTGTCAAAGTAAGAAATATATACTCAAAATTTTTTTGCTGCAATGGTTGGACTTAGGTTTGATTCGAATTAGAATGTTATATTTGATGGTAAGATTAGAATTTGACCATTTTTAGCTATTGAACCAGGGAAGAAAAAATCAAAAAATAAGAAAGTCACTGACCTTAGTGACCAAAGCTGTTGTAAGATCAATAATCTTGAATAATTTGCTTCCTTCCATTAAGCAAAAGTGGCCGCATCGTATCCAAAATGCACTTTTTTTTATTCAACAAATAATGCCAGACCTCATATTTCTTTTAATGATGAGAAAATTACTAAGGCAGTTTAGGATTTAGGCTTGGATATAAGACTTATGTGTTAACTCCTAATAATCCTGATTTGAACATATTGGACTTAGGTTTTTTCAAGGCAATAGATTCTATAATAGCAAAAAAGCTCCTTCTACTCTAAATGGACTAATTTCTGCAGTAACCAATGCATATACAATCTTATTACCTGTTCCTATGAATAAGGTGTTTCTTTTCTTGCAAAGTTGTATGGGGCAAGTAATGAAATGTAAAGGCGAAAACAATTACAAAAGGCCACAAAAAAAAAGGATAAATTAATTTCACTTAATATGCTATTGAGTGTAATGGAAGTTGAAGTTGGGATTATGAAGGATGCTGCAATTATTGTGGAGCATCCAATTGCAACCATGTTCCAATGAAATATAGGTTCAGTAAATGGTTTTGGTTGCAATATTTTGTATATTTTGCATTTTGTGTTTGTTAAAGGGGTGCATCTGTTATTATCTGCACCCTACTTTTGGCATTACTTTTATATACATACTGCAAAGTGTAAGTGAAGTAAATCTACATTTTGACTAATCAATGAATGGCAATTCTTTTCAAAAGATATATATGTTCAAGCATTCTCTTTAAATTAAACAAGTAAACTTATGAAAACAAACCCAAACATAATTGTTTATGGGTCATAAATTACTATAAAAAAAACAAATAAACAAACCCAAATAGAAGAAATAAAAAAAGAATAATGAAAACAAATCTCAGAAGCTATGGCTGTATCTCATCATCATCTGGAACATTCTCCTTATTCTAGCCACCATCTTCTAAAGATGCACCATTCTCACTCAATGTAAAGAGATTTGAAGCAAGTTACTCTGAGGTATTCATCATCTCAAATGAAGACCCACGCCATATTGGAGTACTTTTAGTGTCAAATAAATAATCACTTTCTATTGTTTGTAGTTTCTTCAGAAAATGGCTGCCATCTTTAGGAGATGCACTCTTTTCGATATTTTTTGCTGCATCTTTAGATGTTGCTGCACCCTTTTCTTCAATATTGGATGCATCTTCAACTCCAGCTGCACCCTTTTCTTCATTTTTGTTTGCATATGCACCAGCATCACCACCTCTTTGCTTGGTTGGAAAAATTAAATCCTCAAGAGTATTAGGGATTTCATCTCTTTCAAATAGTTTCTCTTTAAGCTCATCAACATCAATGCGCAATTGCTTAACTTCTATAACATTCTCTTTAAGTTGGAAAGCATTTTCTTTGATTATTATCAAAAGTTCATGCTACATCTCTAACATGCATACAACCTTCTTCTCCAGATCAACAATAATTTTTTAGGATGCACCCGAATTCCCCTTATTCCTTGGCTTAATTGTTGGTGGCTTCACAGTCTTGTCCTCTTCTTTTTCACCCTAAATAATCTCATATGGGGCTGTATATACTTCTGCAAAATCCAACGTTTGTCTCTTCTCCTCACAATGTTGATGTGACCCACGTATATGCTGTTGATAATCTGTCTCCATTTTCTCAGCAATTTCACCATTCACGTTAACACCAGCATCTTTGATCAGTATTGATATTAGCCTTTGACATGGAAAATGCACCAAATTTTTCTCTCCTCATAACCTTCCTCTGCTATAATCCTATAAGTGCACACAATATTCTTTATAATTATGCCGGGTATGTTCAATTTTGTAACATTCAAGAAATGAAATATGAGCAACTATTCATCTTTAGTTACACTATCCTTATACCCCATTTTAGGAATAATTTTAGATGTAATAATCATGTGTAGGAATCTGGAGATAGCCTGCAATCTGGTTCCTATTAACTTCTTGTCATTTCTATCATGGGCTAGTTGCTTTTGGGCAAATTTTTTCAATTCATTCTCATTTGGAACTACCAAATCCTTCAAGAATTTGTCATAACATTCAGCCTCCAATTTATTTAACTCACTTACTTTCTCTTGTATTATCCTAACATCCTTTCCATTAATAGAAGACATAATGGCCATTATTTCTTCCTTCTTTCCTAATTGCTTATTCTCAACATACATTTACATATAACGAATTAACTAACCTAGAATAGTAAAAATCATCTAAAGACAGATAATGCTGCATATTATCATCAAAATATGCAAACAAATCAATGCCAACCTCAAGTAAAAAAGCAAAATCTACCTTTTTCTCAACAAGAAATTGCTCTCTAAGGATAATCTTGTTATAAAATTTTTCACTATCATTGTCAATAAACTCAGACCTATCCCCAGCAGAGTCTTCACCCTTAGTACAATCATTGCTAGTTGCATCATTAGAAATTTCCTCTAGTTTATCCTCCTAAGAACTTGGCTCTCTTTTAGCTTTCTTTCTCTTATCTGTAATGGGTTTTACAGAGGGGGGGCTTTTCTTTTACACATGGTTGAAGAAGAAGGTTAGGCTTTATGGTCTTCTTTCCTTTTTTCGTCTACTTTGCGTTGTGTTTTATGCTAACAGGTTTGGCAACTTCTTTCAACTTCCTCTTCTGTTTTGACAATGGTGGTAAGGATTCTTCCCTATCACTCTCCATTTCTCGCTTAACTGGTTTGTTCTTAGCCCTACTCTTCAATCTGGGCATATTTAAATGGGTTATTGGTGACAATCGGGATGAGTTAGGTCTAGTTACTCCGGTGAGTTTCAAGGAGCAGTTAATTCTGCACTTGGCTCAATTGATTTTTGGCTGGGGGTTAAATGATGCAGTTTCAATTCAATTAATTTTGAAATTTTTAGGCGGTAGAAGTTGGAGGGATTGAAAATTTTATTTCCTCCTCTTCACAAAGAGGGCACATTTTAACAAATGGGTATTTTCATAATAAATGCGGCCAAAATAATCGAACTGGATGCAAAATATTTAATATGAGACTGCATATATACAGACGTAGTTGCACCCTTTTGCATCATAAATCATATACTTATTGTGAGCACTTCTTATTGCTTATGCATCATTATTTATGACTCCGCCTACTAATAATGTATCGCTTCAAAAGATGGATGCATTTTTTTTCCTTTTTTCACCAAATCTATTTTCAAGCATTACCTGCGCCTCATCTTCCATGAAATACGCGTGTGTTAACCTCCTCTAACACTAGTTGCACCCAACTGATAGCTCATTAAAATATTTATTTTTTCACAACCGACAACTACTAAAAGACAAAGGATAATTTGGTCCAACTTATACCCAAAATATCAACTTGTCCAATTCTTTTTAAACACCCCTTTACCCTAATTTCCATATTTTTTCAATCAAAGGTATAATGTATTTGTGCGCATGCCGGCAACATGGTTACATGGTGATCCATAGTCCATCATTTGAGCACAATTTTCTTGGCAAGCTTACCAACTAGTACATTTCATTTAACCCAAGGGGGTTGGCCTAGTGGTGAGGTAATGTCACCAAAGACTAAAGGTCCCAGATTCAAACCCTCTTGGGGGTAACTAAAGGCAAAAAAAAAAAATCAAAACAATTCATTTGGTTTAAATATAATTGGGATGATGAGGTCCAAACGCAAATACTTGGATTCCCAAAAATAAAAAAGAAACCCAAAACTTCTCCAAAATTATTACGGTTCACAATAAAAACCGATGCTATGATTCTAATTTGAAGAAAAAACTTTAAACATGTAAAACGAGGTCTTCTGGTGGTTGGATGACAAATATGAGACCGGATTTGGAATTCTTACATCGAGAGCTTCAATTTGGTATACTCATTTGCAAGGTTTGTCGCCGGAAAAAAATGAATCAAACGGCCGGCCGGCCAGAGGGCTTAAAGCACCTTTATTTGGTAGTACAAGGGACTAAAAGTATCCACTAGTATACTCAGAGGATAAAAGTGCCAAAGCATAATAGTACGGGGCAAAAAATAATTTTGGCCCAATTGACTCAATATTATCATCCTGATGATAACATAGAATTATTTTTGGTGGAAAAAACATACAATTAATACAATATTGCTGTTATTAAAATTATTATATGATCTTTTACAGTGGATATATGAAAATTATACAAATATATTACATGTGAAAGAGGGAAGTGGTGGCTGTTCCAACTTGACGTCGAAGATGCTTGACTTTCGTTTATCAGAGGAAATCTGTCTCAGAAATACTTTTGTACATGACTTGCAACCTGTGTTTTTGTCCGACTTGTCTGTAATTTTTCGACATTTACCTTTCCCAAACTCTTCCAACCCCTTTTAAGGACATTTCGTGTTTTTCTTTTGTCCATGCTTTTCCTGAAAAATTCCCCTTTTTTGTTGATCATTTAGTTTCAATAAAGAAGCGTAACTAACTAGAATTAACTTAGTTTTTAGCGACGAGACGTGGTTTAGAGGATTCCAGCACTTGTATTACTGATCAAACTTAGCTTAATGTCACTCCCCATTTTTTTTTTTTTAACTGTACTATTAAATGGAAAATTTTGCATGTAAACAAATTAAAAGTTGATAAGATATATACAACTTTGGAGATCTTACGATTTGGCTTTCGTATGTTGTCTTGATTTGAAGAAAGAGTGTGGGTTATTTCCTTAGGAATTGTGAAGGGTTGCTCTGTAATATTAACTCCAACCAACCTATGCCATTGGGATTATGGGAAAGCTTTCTTTTACCCTCTTCTTCATCCATATCTCCTTGCGTTTATTATGAGTTGTATATATAGAGACTAGAGAGAGAGAGATCAAAAGAGCTCGCTTAATTTATTACTAGAAAGTCTTGAATAGGAAAAATCTAACATGGGATAAGAAGTTGCCAATTTCATCACACTTTCCAGATGATCAGTAATTAGTTGTAATATTGACAAAATAAAAGTAAAATCTCACACCCACAAGACAATTAATTCCAAACTTCAATATGTAACTGAAAAGGAAACAATATATACACTGAAAAGCAAAAAAGAATACATATTAGCTTTTTCAGATTTCAGCACCACCCGAGAGATGGGGCAATAAATTCCCTACGAGCTTCTGTATTTTGAAGGGTCGTATTTGCAAATTGTAATTCAGCGAAATTTGCTCAATGTAAAATAAATTGTACTTAAAAAATAGTCCAATTTAACTTGTACAAAAAAAAAAAAAAAAAACTTTCCATTTCCTTGGTTCACCAGAAGGCCACTTTAAGGCCAGTGCCAAATAAATCTTGCCTTTCAACATTGCTTGGAATTCTTGCTCCCACTATCGGGACATCACGGAAATTCTACTTTGATCCCATTTAGGAAGAAACATTGCTATATTTTTGAAAAATAGCACATCCACAAACATTTCTATTCCTGCTACAGAGAACTACAAGTATTTCATGGAAAAAAATGAATCCAAAACGGAAGATATTAAACAACAGAACCACATGTTATATTGTTTGTTGTTGTTTCCTTACATACATGTCAGCAATATTATAACTGGCTCTAAAAACTCTTGTATTTTTATAACAAGTATCTACTTTCACAAACCAAAATTGTGGACTAAAAATAGCCCATAATTAACCACATTCCCCTTCAATAATAGATAGAGTTGGTAAAAACTAAGATCCACAGCTGCAAAACTTTAGGTATTAGCTAAATGAACCAGAGAACATATTTTCTCACTATGCCTTTGCGCCTCAAAAATGGATGTATGCTGTTTCTCGGCCAGCCTTCATATGGAAGGGCATTTCCCAGGTTTCTGTCATGCTCTGTTGTGGAGCCTGCAGGTAATTCCTTACTTCCTCTCTTTTCTTGAAGCCTTAAAGCCTTCTTTTTTGCTTGCTTCTCTCAAAGCTTTTCTCTTCTCCTCTCTACAGCAGATTTAACTTATTATTTTCTAATTCATATAAGAAATAATGTCTATAAAAAATCATCATTCCCTTACTTCTGTTCTATAAGTAAATATTAAACAAGGGGATGAACCTATAATACAGATAATGCAAACAAATTTGAGGCAGGCATTTACCTTGCTTTTGAAATTTCTTCTTTTGTTGGAAATTTTCTTTTCCCTTTCTTTGGAGGGGATGCGGTTTCCAGTTTTCCATGCTCAGATGGAAATTTTCTTTTCCCCTTCTTGGGAGGGGATGCAGATTCCACTTTTCCATCATCAGACACATCATCATTTGGGCTCTTATCTATTTTAGTTGCACCTTTTTTATTGGAAGGCACAGTAGTTTTCTTTTCATTCTCATCATCGCTCTCATTCGGTTCTGATGCTTGTTCTACTGATTCTAGAGGTTCAGGCTCAGATGATTGCGCACTGGGTATTGAATTACTCATTTTCTTCAACTGCAAAGAATACATAGAGATATAAGATTAAAACAGTTCAGCAAAACTAAAACCTCTCAGTCGGAATGAATTAATTTCAAAAATTTTATGGAGTTCAGAACAAACAATAGCACAATTCAATAATTGGATTAAGTACAGTTCATAATCAAAATGAAAACGATATTTTGGAGATCAACATCTACCTTCGCCACAAAAAATCCATCCATGTTGTGCACATGTGGGTAGAAGCGTCTTGTCTTTTCCAATGATGGGTGGAAACGATGTTCTCTAAAGCGGATAAACCTGATCAACAAAAGAAGCATTACACTTATATTAAGTTGGAAATGTTAATCTGTGGAAGTGCTATGAGTGAAGAATAAGCATTACCCTGGACGCCCAAAGTCCAGTCCACACGGCACAAGTCTAACATGTCTTTTCTTGAGAGCATAGTCAATTACTGCTTCATTCTGTCAAGATAAGAAAGTTCAAAAACTGGAGGATTGATAAACGTAATAAATGGAAATCCATAATCACAACGCTCAAAAACTAACCTCAGCAACCATCATGGAACACGTGGAGTAAACAATGTATCCCCCAGATTTTGAGTTGGCATCGACCATGTCAATTGCATTGAGAATCAATTGCTACAGACAAGGAGGTTATGTGCTTAAGAAGTTTCATATTGAAAATTAATGACATGTCCCACAAAACCAAACCATTTTAATTCCGGGGGAAAAACTAATGGGAATTATAGTATAAACTGCAACATTTTTCTCTAGTGCAGCAAGAATATCATATGTGCCAACTTATTCGTAGTAGTTAGGACACCAGGTTCCAGAAAAGTAATAGGTAATTTAGTGGGAAATCCAGCATTTGGACTTAGTTTGAGTTTTGTAATAAATATGGACTGTTACATAATGCCTCCACCCTACGAACTTAGGGGCTAAAGGAAACAACAATGTCCTAAATGCCTGACTGAAGTCCAAAAGCACATACCTTCTGTAAGTGAGCACATTTCTGTATATCTTCCAAGCTTTTAGAGGTTTTAACTGATTCATCTTTCGATATGACCTAGAAAATCAATAAAAGAATTTGAGTTCTATCCAGCAGCAAGCAATAAAATGAAGCCAACAACACTAAGGTGAATTGCAAAATTCATCTTAAAGCTCACCCCAGTTCCACTACAGGGAGCATCCAACAACACCCTGTCAACTCCATTGTGACCCAAAACCTTTGGAAGCTGTAGGAAAAAAAAGGGAGAAAGCATTAGACAAGCATGCGTTCCATAACAAAAAACTTTCAATCGTTCATATAATGAAAAAGTCAGGTGATATGATAGATGACTTTCTTTGCAACAATACTAGGACATGCATTTCACAATTTTCATCACCAAGAATAGCATAAAAATGTAATATACTTTCTGATAGCAATTCCTCTAAACCAAAAAATAATAATAATAAATTACAACTTTCAAGTGTGAAAGCCAGCTAACAAACAATAATTGAGGTGCTACTTTCAATAATCATAACAATGGTCCCACAGAAATTAAACAGAGCAGAGTGACACGCTAACCTCCCGACCATCATAGTTACAGACTATGGTGTTTGTAACTCCCATACGATGTAAATTTGCAGTAAGTGACTTCAGTCTTGGCACCTTCATCTCATTTGCATAAATTATACCTGATGTATTAAAACAGTCAAATTGTGGAGGTAAAATATGATGTACTAAAAAGACTGGGGGATCTTCACACGTAAACAGTAAAACTGTAAGAACATAATCTGTTCAAAAGAACATCAATTCAAAAGCAAATATAGCAAACACAACTTAGTCTTAGACCACTTCCAATAGAACTTAAAAATGACAACAGTCGAATTGAAAATTGCAGGAAACTACTTGCATGAACTGCATCATGCATGTGAGCAGGATTATAAAATATTCATTAGGCAAACCGCAGCGTCTAAATATATTAATATATTCCATGATCACAAAGCAATATCAGAAGAAAGCAAATTACAAACGATATAATGTAGAGACAGACATTAGGACTTTAAGAGGCATCGCATGAAAGATAAAAATCAATAACACAAGTGCAAACCCACCAGAATTACTACATACCACTATTTTTCATTAGAGCAGCAATATAGGTTGTTTTACCACCGGGTGCAGCCCTGCAACAGGCAAAAATATATCTTAGTAAATAAATTTAATTAATTTGGAGTGCAGAAGAAATACATTAGTTAAGCCACAATATCAAAGAAGAAATTATACTCAGAGAGAACATTTGTAAAGAAGACTTGGTTTATCTAGATAAAAAACCAACTTACGCCATATCAACAATGCGCTCTTTCTCTTGAGGAGCAAGGGCCATCACAGGTAAGAATGAGCTTGCACTTTGCAGCTGTGAATAAACAGCAAATGGATAATACAATAAGAGAAATAAAAAATTAATAAGCGAAAGAAATGTGAAGGACTATTATAGGTCATTTACCATATAGAAGCCAGCCATATATTCTGGAGTTGCACCAATAGGTACTTGTGAATCATAAACAACCAGTCCAACCTACAAAACATTTCTTAGCCTTATTGTTTGCTTGTCACGATAATAAAGGACAAAATTAAAGGTGAAAGAGCTCTAACCTTTGACCACTTGCTTAAAGGATCTAGGTTTACACCTCTATTTAAGAGGACATCAGCCAAATCCCGTCTACGGGTCTAAGCACACAAGATATCATTGTTACACAAAATATAGACTATAAATGAAAACCAACAGAGAAAAGAATGGCAGCATCAATTCTCAGCATTTACCTTTAGCGTGTTTGTTCGTAAGCATATAGGCCTTGGCTTTTCAAAAGCCTCGACAAGTTCTAACAGTTCATTAACTGGAAACATCTGAATATAAAAATTAAAGCCATGGTTAAAAAAATTCACATTCAACTAGTACAGCAAATAATAAAATTTAACATTTAACACAAACCAAAAAAAAAAAAAGACAAGACGGTAACAACTACAAAACCAATTAATTACCTCAATCAAAACTCCAATAAGGAAATTATTGTAACCGTAATAAGAAGACAGATCCATCTTAAGTTGCTCGACATAATCCTTTCTTCTAGCTCCTTCTTGCTTCAATGCTTTAAAATTTGATAGCACTCTGACAACTATGAATAAAAAATACATAAATACAGTGATAAAGAAAGACTACACAAACTACAGTTTCAATAGCAAAAAAGCAGGATATGAAACATTAATGAAAATATTACTCTCTCTTATCCTTTGCTGGATACTGGGAAGGTCAGGTGGCCTTTGTGTTTCCTCTTCAAGTTCCTAAGTGACAAGTTTGAACAAAAGAAACTTAGTAACAAGAAATAAAGGGAAAAAAATGTAATAAAAAAGAATAATAGAGAAGCAATAAAAAATAGAGTAAAATTATGAACCTCCTTGGTTGGCAGTCTAAACTCATCATATTCTTTTGTAATGTTGAGCCGTATCTCTTCCTCTGCATCTTTTTGTTCTCTGTATCTTTCATCATCAAGAGCTTTCGACTTTCTCTCGATATCAGATTCATCTGAATCAGAATCCTCACCAGAATCTGGTCCTGAACCTTCCTCTGCAACGTAATTAAAATAACTTTAAACAAGAACAAAATACTATAAAAATATAACAAAACAGTAAATACTAGTAAGGCACCTTCAGAGCCACTTCCTTGTAGAAAATCATTGGCCAAAGGATCGTCACCGTCAGAAAATATATCAGAACCAGAAGCAGACCCTTCAAAATCATCCTGTTCTTCTATTTGTTCGTCTGGACTATCAGAATCAGAATCAGAATCATCCGAAACATCAACATTCTTTCGCTTCTTTTCAGTAAAGAAATCTTTCTTCTGCTTTTTTCTTGCAGGAGGTTTCTGAGACTTCGAGCCATTTTTCTTGCTAAGTGCAGTAGGCGCCATTAAAAGCTGAGCGTCATGGAAAAAGTTTAAGGAGATTGATACAGAAACGAATTGAAGTAAACGATGTAATTAAAGCTTTGGTTTTACCTGAGAAATGCAAATTATCGACTATGTGCAACGACAGAGAGAATTCGAGCTTCGTTTTCCCAAGAGTGATGATGTTTCTAAACCTCGATAGCAGCCGCTAGGGTTTTGCAACGATTTGTTAAATTTCTAAATGAGCCAAAACGATATTTCAAGTTGTACCGTTTTGGTTCCTGCTCACCACTTATTCTCACCAAAATTAAATTAGATGGTTAAAACGACATTGTTTTGGTTTTAAGGAAAAAATTAGAGTAAATTGTGATTTAGTCCTGGGTCTTAGGGTTGCAAACGAGCCTAGCTGAACACTGGCCTACTCGAGCTTGGCTCATTAATTAAACAAGCTTGGATTTTCAACTCACATTCAGCTCGTTTATTATTGATTCGAGCTCAAGCCAAACTTTTATCGAGCGAACATCAAGTGGCTTGCGAACAGCTCATCTTGTTACACATATTTTTTCGAACGAGCCAAACACCGGCATGCTCAAGCTCGGTTTGTTAATTAAACAAATCTGGATTTCTGGCTCGCACTCAGTTCGCTTATTATCGATCAAAGCTCAAGTCAAGCTTTTATCGAACGAACACTGAGTGACTTGCTAGCAGCTTAGCTCGTTTGCAGCCATACTGGGTTTCGAGTATATTAGACATTTTAGTCCCTCTATTTTGAATATTGTATTTTTTAGTCCCTGTGTTTTGTAATCATTAAACACTATAGTCTTTCTGTAAAAAAAAAAAACCATTAAAGTACCAAACTGAACTACTAAAGGAATCAAATTGAATATTTTCATAAGGACCAAACGTGAAATTGTCCAAATCCAAAACTTGACTTCCGGCCACAAACGGGGAAAGTGAATTTACCAAATAAAAGCTCTCAAAATGAGCATTCATAATATGTATTTATTTCATTATCTGATCACTGGAAAGTCTCAAAAAAATGCGGTTGAAAAATCTGGATTTTAGAGAGACAAAATACCACTGGAACATTGACTAGCGAGTGCGGGGTGCTTCGGCAACCGATGGAGGCGTAGTTTGTAAAATCCTCAGTTTTTGTGAAGTATGAGACTAGGGGTAAAATAATCATTTTACTTGTCTTAAAAATTTGAAAGTGAGTTTGTTGTTCTAAGTATCTAAATATTAATCTAGACATTATTATGAGTATTTTAAGTATAATATTAATAATGGTCGGATTCAAAATCTATCGATTTATTCTAAGTGTCTCGGTATCTATGAAAAATTTTAGAGTTGTGATATAAAGTTGTTTTTGTTAAATTTATACTTTGTATAATATTTAAAGAATTTTGACTATAATATTAGTTGGGATCCGAATTAAAGATTTTCTTCTTTTATATTTTATGGTGTAAAAAATATTTTGTAAAAAATTTATAAAAAAAAATATATATTTGAGTTTAGAAAAAATAAATAAGTAAAAGAACAATTTATTTGTTTAAAAGTTGATTAGGTTTCGACAGAGGTATAAGTAGAAAAGGAAAAGGGTGAAAAGTAGGGGTGTTCAAGAAAAACCAAAAACCGATAAACCGAACCGATTGGTTCGGTTCAGTTTTCGGTGCAAAAATTGTATAAACCGAAATTATCGGTTCGGCGTGCGGTTTGGCTTATGCTGAAACCGAACCTAAAGAAACCGACCGATATTACAACGTTGCCCTTTTATACTTAAAATACCTAAGTTAAAATCTAAACTTCTCCTTCTTCATTTTCATTATTTCCTCTCTATTCCTTCGAAAAGCTCAGCCGCCTCTCCTCTCCTCCCTCGCAGTCACCACCAGCCAGCCGCCACGTCGTGCTCCGCCGCTCTCTCCTTCATCGACCGGCCGATCTCCTCTACCTCTCTCTCACCTTGATCTCCGCTCCGCCGCTCTCGCCTTTATCAATATTCGAAAGCAGCCGAAAATCAGTTCTCTCTTCCAACAGTTGCAGCAACGCCGGACGATCTCGATGACATAACACCTCCAGCCGCGCCTTCCACCACCCCTGTCTCTCTCTCTCCCCTGTCGTCGATGGAGTTCTTCACCGGTATTCAAATCTTCACCGGTATTCAAAGCTTCACCGATTCGGAGATCTCTGAAGCTTCACTACGAAGGAGTTCACCAGAGCCTGAGATAGTTCTTGGCTAGAGGTTCACGACGAAGGTGAGTGTGGTCTGGAACAGAGAGTCCGATTAGGTTCGCGACGGAAACAGAGGTGCTATTGTTTATTTTTTATTTTTTTCTTTTTCAAAGATAAGTTCTTGATTTAAATTTCAGGGTTTGATTTGTTTTCTTGTGTTTTTGAAGAGATTCTGTTTATTAAATTTGTAATTTTGTAATTGTGTTTTAAGATAGTGATTGTATTTTAGGTTCTTGATTGTTCTTCTGTTCTGATTAAATCTGATTATGGTCTTTATTAAACTTGTTTGGTTACTGGAAAAATGAGTGTTTGTTTAGTGAGAAAATGAGTGTTTGTTTGTTGAGAAAAAGATTGAAGGGGATATATTTCGGTTTTTGGCCTCACCGAACCGAACCAAATCGATAAAATCGGTTCGGTTCCTGATCGGTTTTATGCAGCTTCGGTTCGGTTTTCGGTCTCCTTTTTCGGTTCGATTTTGTATTCGGTTTGAGCTTATCGGTTTGGTTCGGTGAACCGAACCGCATATGAACACCCCTTGTAACACCCCTTACCCGACCATTTGCAGCCGAATTAAGAAGCGTCACATTACATAATTCATATCCTGTCTACTTAAATTACAATAATAAGGGTATTTTTTTTTCTTCTATCTACCCTAACTTTGCATGTGCTGACTTCATCTTCACAGTATATGCCAGTCTAAGTTCTTCGGGCC
>CATIWJ010490419.1:0-24815 GCA_949640765.1 Croton laevigatus | reverse complement strand
ATTCCAAAGGATAAGAATATCCTGAATTTCACTGGATTAATTTTGTCTATGTAAAAAAAAAATACAATCCATTTGCGAAAAGCTCATTTCCTCCGGCCGATAGAATCCGCAGCGTATTTGTATTCGCATCCGCTATCGGCTGCGTATAATATTATTTGCTAAACACATAAATAATAATAATTAGACTGCAATCAACTACCCGCTATGTTAAATCTCGAAACCAAACGACTCTTAAAAAATTGTAAGATCTCATATCGGATATTGATTGAAATTATATATGATATATAAGTTAAACCAACTAATTACTTAATCAACTTAGGTTAACTATTTTAGATTAATGGATTTGGGTCTAAGTAATTGACGAAAGTAGTTAGTAGATCATTTTACAGGCTTGTGTGATCAGACTCCGGTTTGGCTACACGCCGGTCGCGCCCCGGGTTGAGTTGTAATAATAATGGTATTAGAGCCAATCATCGGTCAGTTGAGCCGTGACGAAATTCTTCATAGTTGTAATAGCCGTTCACAAAAAAAAATGTCCAAAAATTAAAAGAATCTTTTTTTTAACTAAATAAAAATATATTAAAATAATTTTTAATCTAAAATGTTTTATTTATTATGCCATCTAATAATTTTGAAATATTGTATCATATAATAATTAATCATTATTAAATTATAATTTAAAATGAAAATATTCATTTTAACATCTCTACAACTCTAATTTAGTGTGATTAACAGAAAGTTGCTCCTGCT
Organism: Croton laevigatus; assembly: GCA_949640765.1. Lineage (NCBI taxonomy): Eukaryota > Viridiplantae > Streptophyta > Magnoliopsida > Malpighiales > Euphorbiaceae > Croton > Croton laevigatus. The sequence goes on along the minus strand of CATIWJ010490419.1, from coordinate 24,065 downwards.
TTTTCCTTTTCATTTATAAAAAGTAACAGCTTGTTGTTTTTATAAAAATCGCTCAAACTTAAAAATGAAAAAAAAATCTAAATAAATAAATAATTAATTGACTTTTAAATTAAAATGTGCATAAAAATAATTTTTAAGCGATATCAGACACCAATTTTAACAAACCGTAACGAGGACAAGTTAGAAGTAGGATTTCGAAGGGATATTAACATTTTTAGTGTAAAAATTAGAAACAATTACGAATTTGGTGTTGAAAAAAAAAAATTACAAATTTGGTGTGACACGTCGGCGGTCAACTGATTTTGAATTTCAGTGCGGCATTTCAAGTGGCGCACAGGCCACGTGTTAACATCCTATTTGCCTTGTGTCACTTCTGTGCACCACTTGAACTAGCGCACAGGCCACGTGTCAATTTCTCATTTGCATTGTGTCCCTTCAGTGCGCCAGTTCAAATGGCGCACTGAACCAATATTTCAGCTCAGCAAATTTCACACCAAATCCGTAAATTTTCACCCATTTACACCAAATTTGTAATTTTTTTCTTTTCAACACTAAATTCGTAATTTTTTCTAATTTTTACACTAAAAATGTTATTGTCCCGATTTCGAAGAACAAAATATTGTTATATTTTTAGTAGTAATTTGTCTCCAACATTGATTGGGGCTTATAACACACTTTTATTAGTATACATTTGATTTTTTTTTTTTGAAAAAAAAAATATGAATAAAATTTATATCTTATATAGATTATCTAAAAAATTAATAATAATAATCAAATATGGCATTTTTATTTGTTTGTATTTTATTTTTGATTTTACAACTGTTGTAAATTTGTTTACCATATTTTTAAATTTGTTACTGATATTCTTAACTTGTTTACCATTAATTTTTACTACATTTACCATTGATTAATGCTTATTTAAACTTATTGAGTGCTTTTATTTATATATGATTACATTTGTTTCTTTGATAATTTTTATTTATGAATTGTTTATGTGTTGTTTATGCATTATTAATCCCACCGCAACGTTGTCGAAACGGAATCACGGTTGCGAAAAAATCACAATGGCAAAAAAAACTCTACACAATTTGATACTATTTCTAACTGTGCAATTATTTTTATCTAGTTCAATACCAAATTGTTAAAAAGTTAAAAATAAAATGTTCTCAAATTTTCGGTCACAAAATTAGAAAAACGTTACAGAAAAAAGAGCTAGTTGAGACAAGGCCAACGATGACAATAAGTGGCCAAAGAAAAAATGACCAAATAGTTTCAACGGTTAGGATAATCAATCTTTGGGCTGCAAGCATGGCTTCCACTGGCGGCGGATTGGAGCAGTTATGGTGACCGTTGACTCGTCGATTTATGTAATTTATGTACTTTAAGCTAGTGGGCGAGTGACAACATTCGAAGTTTTAAGCATTGTTTGAAAAGATGAAAAACAGGGTAGAAAATAAAAGGTGCAGTATAATTTCAATTTTTGTGGTAAAATATATAGTCAGTTTAGGTGAAAAATAAATGGATAAGTTAAATAAATTTATTTTACACTAAAAAAATTTTTTCACAATTTGAGAGGAACGTAAATATAACTAAAATTCCCTTTTATTTTTCTTCAATCCAAATAAAATGATATAAAATGAAATTATTTTACCTCTCACCCCATTTTAAACACTTATTTTACTTCTTACCCTTATTTTACATCCTCCAAAATCCAATCAAAGCATTAATGAAGGTTTATCGTAATTGGCATGTATGTTAACCGATGCCAAACTACATAAAAGAACAAAATAGTGACAAAACAATTCAAACATTCATATAACTGAAACTGTCTATTAATAGTGTTTGAACAAAATAATTCCAAACAGGATAAAAAACCTCTGAGTCTAAAACTTAAATTCTTATCCTAAATATAAATAAATGTTGTACAAACTAATACAAGTGTTTAGTCTAAAATCCCACATACATATATATAACCCATTTTGAGAGAGAGAGAGAGTATTTGAAGAAGTGGAACTGGCAGCCAAAAACAAAGAAGTCTTCCGCAAAGCATGGACAGGAGGATTAGAATCCCAGAGCTAGGGTCTAGACGGCAGCGTAGCCAAACGAGGGAGGCCCAATTTTCTAATCTATCATTGAAAAATATTTAAGGAAGAAAAAAAAGGAAACGCTTATGTCAACAAGGCAGAGTGTTCCGTAGAACAATGAATACCAAACTTACCACGCTTATTATTTTTATTGTCAAAGCTCAAGGGTTAAGTTGCCCTACACTGACTCTGCCTCTAAAAATAGGATGGGCGGGAATGTTTGAAGAAGAAGAAGAATTGGGTTTGTTATTATGGTATTAATGAACAAATTGAAAAATACATGTGGAATTTCACATCACATGTCCACATAATCATATTTAATGGCATTCATGTGTATATTTCACCAGTTGAGAAGTGGAAAAATCGGATAAGATGGCGAGTGTTATTAAATTAAAGTTGGAGGATGTTGGGGTTATAAATTGAAGCCATTATTATAAGTGCCAAAGTTCAATACGATTACAAAGTAAATTACAAAATGAGTTTAAGGACTACAACGTCATAAATTCCAAAGTTTGGAGTAGAGAATTGATGTATTCCCTCATTTACTAGAAAACTGGTAAAAGTTCTTTTAGTTTTATGGGTAGTCTTTATTTTTGACTTTTGGAAGAGGGAGGGGGAACAAAAAGTTTATATAAAAAACTTTAATTAAGGCAATTTGACTATTTGAGCAGCCGAAAAATATACAATACCGATCCAACCATCCATAGTTTTTGGTTGAAAATCCTCCAGTCACCTATTTTCTTCCCTTAAAAATAATTAGGAATACTCACCCGACCCTGAAAATTTTGACCATTATGAATTTTCTATCATAAAAATAATCAAATATAAATTTAAGGGAAAATATAAAAAATCTCCTAGTGTTTATACCCAATCTACAAAAAATTCTTTGTCTTTTTTTTTCCAACAAAAAAATTCCCATTTTATATTTTCGTTAGACATTTTCCTTATTCTTCTATTTTTCTGTTAAAATAACACTTCAAAGATCAAAGTGTAATTTTTACAGGCCATTTTAAAAAACACAAAAAATGAAGGATTGTTCTGAAAATTTTCATCTTCATCCTTCTCCTTCAACCTGGTTCGCCGACCACCAACCTCCGCTAGCCACATCTTCTTTTCCACCGGCCGGAAACTGCAAAACTTGCCGAATTTCAAATCCAAGCACACCATTAAAACCGCTTCACTGCAAGGATTCCAAAAACGCAAACATTTTGAACGGATCCAACACAATTTCACTAGAAAATCACAAAAAGCAATCGGTCATTGGTCGAAAAAATTCAACGTCGGAAATCCTTACATATCGTAGCCAATATTTATATCAAACGAAAGTCCATGAAGAGGAGGTTACGAATCTACTTTCAAAGTCGATGGAAAACCGCCGGAAGCTATCGAAATCGGCGTCAAAAAATCTGATCGTTTGAACTCGTTTTTCAATCCGGCAACAGATCGGAAAAAATAATACCACCATCGGAAAGCTTGTGTTGTGGGGATTCTAGATCGACCCTCAAAGTCGCCATCGGACCACCAGATCTAGTCGAAAAACCGATCGAAAAATTCTGCTGTTTTGTTCTTCGATCACCGAAAACGGTGTTTCCAGGCAACAAGATCTACATCAATCAAAATATCTCATCGAGAGGAGTCCGGATCTGTCCTCAATGTTGCCGTTCGACCACCAGAGACGTCGGAATGCTCGTCTGCAATCTCGGTTTTCTATCTCCATTTTCGTCGATCTCTCTCTCATTTTCGGTTGTTGACTTGAAGAAGAAGATGAAGAAGAGGAAAAAAAAGATAGAGAGGAGTCTTGGGAGCGATGTAAACAGATAAAGGGGCTCTTCATGGCCAAACAGAAGCTTCATCGCCGATGTTCATGGCAGCGGTTGGCTGGGTTCAAGGAAGAAGAACAAAAATTTCCATTTTAACCCCTCATTTCATTATTTTTTCGAAATGGCTCATAAAAATTACATTTTAGTCTTTTTACAGTTATTTTTAACAAAAAAATAGAAAATAGACAGAAAGATGAAATGTTAACGGAAATGTAAAATGGGGATTTTTTTTGTTGGGAAAAAAAGACAATGAGTTTTTTGTAGGTATGGTATAACATAGAGAGATTTTTTCTATTATCCCTAAATTTAATAATCTCATTCCTTCTAAATTTAACCTTATTGTTAGATTTTTGCATTTTAACTAAACACTACCACATCCATATATTTTTGACTAACAAATTTATTTAAATTAACTGAAAAATAAAAAACAATTATGTTCCAAAGGATCATAAACTTAGAAATTAGATAAATTAAAACTACATAATAGGCCTGTGCATCGGTTGGGATCGGATCAACCCAAGAAACCCGACGACCTGAACTTTCCTAATATAGCCACCTGAACCGAACCCGAAGGAGAATCGGGCCCCGACCTCACTCAACCCGACAATTCAAACAACTTGACGAAGATCATTTTCATGCTCTACAAACACATCCCCTAGTGTTTGTAATCTCAGCTCATAAAGCCTATTATTTTCAACCCCAAAAAGAAACAGAACATCTATTTCTTTTTCCTATTTACCAAACAACAAAACTATAACATAAGAATACCTAAAACCATAACAACCAAAATATCCATTATCAAATACCTACTGATTATTTAGAATTACAAAAATATTAAAAAGATATTATCAATACAAAACATAATTAAAAGCTAAAAAATCTTCGTAGTCTAAAAAAATCAGCAAGAACCTTTACCAAAATAGATAAATTGGAAGAATGAAAGAGGTTGAGGGGATTCCGTAGGTGGTGGTGAGATTTACGCACATCACTCTCTAGATCTTTGATCGATTGCCAGATCAGCTTGCTGTCGGGAGTGGCGAGGCGAGCGGATGAAGAAGAGATGGGGCTGTGGTAATTGAAGGTGACAGCTTCGATTTCGTGTGTGCTGCTGCGCTATTTTTCGTCGATCTAAGCCTCTTGAACGGTGAGAGTGGTGATTCTGGCTGGGACGAAGGATGGGGCGGTGGTAATTGAAGGTGATAGCTTCGATCGGTGGCTCCGATTGGTGGGTGGAGCGGAATGAGCGGCGGTGTGAAGGTCAGACCAAATATGAGATACAGACGAAGATGAAGGAGAAGAAAAGGAAGAGGAAGAGAGAGGGGCGACAGTGGTGTCAGAGAGAAGAGAAGAGAAGGCGTTAGCGGTGGTGGCGTCGGCGGCGTCGGCAGAGAGAAGATGATGATGGAGAGAAGAGAGAATGGGCGGCTGATTGGAAATAATGGAACGAAGAGGAGGGATTTTAGGTTTAGGTTTTGGTTTTGTTAGGTTTGAGTCAAGACGGCGTAGTGTGGTTAAGTGTTGTCGGGTTGTTCAGTCGAGTTTCGGTTTTGCGCAGTTCGATCGAATAACCCGAAATTTTCAATATCTATCCCTCAAACTGACCCGTATAATCCGATTAAACCGAACCAAAGTGATAGGTTCGGTCGGTTTATTCGGGTGGGTCAGGTTTTGCACACCCCTACTACATAAAAAGACAAATGAGCTAAAATGGAAATAGCAGATGATTGGAATGAGTCAATACGTAATTGGAACCTGATTTAGAATAACAATTACTTTTATAAATTACTATCTCTATTTTTTTCAATTTTTTACACCATAAAAATATAAATATTAATAAAATTAATTTTTCATTAATACCAATACACAAATAATAATAAACAATTACTAATACTTTATAAAACTTACTTTTTCACTAATACTAATAAAGAAATAATAATAAATAATTATAAAACTGACTATAAATAAAAATATAAAGAATTCAAAAATACACCAACATCTCACAAATAGAGAGGCAGTATATTGTAACAGTTGCTGATTAAAAATGTTTACAGCTTGAATCAAACGACCATACGTATAATTGTATATTGCTTATGCGGAGACGAGGTGGTTGGTCAGTATATTGCTTATGCGAAGACGAGGAGGTTGGTCAAATATAAAAGCGGCTTTCGACTTAAAATAATCAAGGGTCTTGATCGGGTCAAATATAAAAGCGGCTTTCGACTTAAAATAATCAAGGGTCTTGATCGGGGACCCACATGCTGCGAACCGCCCGGCTCGGCTGAGAGTTGATAGGCCAAGTAGGAACTGAAACGAAACAAAAGCCTCACGTTTTGGAGTTAATGAAATGAAGAAATGAAAATATCCCCAACCAATCCCTTCCCATGGATTTCCCTCCCTCTCTCGATCCCATCGAAATTTGCCTGTAGCTCTCCTCCTTCCCGTTACCTTCCTGGTTTGTCCGCTCCCGAGAAGAAATTCACCTAAACCCTAACTCCGAAACGTCTCACCGTCGCATAACGCGCGCAACCCTCTGGCCATGCGACTCTGGTCCTCTGCAATCTCCCTCTCGAGAGAGGACTCTTTTTCGTCTTTGTCTTCATTTTTTGTCGCTTCTAAACCTTTTGATTCTACGGATTTTACTAGAAATGTCCAACGATTCTCATGCCCCTAGCCTCATGGGCAGGGGTCTTCTCTGTAATGCCGGCGCTGGCGCGGCTGCCGGTATATCCTTTTTATCTTTTGTATTCTTATTCTATGTTTCCTCTCGATTGATAAGGTTTTTAATTTTTTTGATCAACAATTAATTAGACTGCAGTTTTTCTTAACTTTCTGGGTTTGTTTTATCTAACCTCATAATATTGGCGCAGGTGTTATTGCCGCAACGTTTGTTTGTCCTTTAGATGTTATCAAAACTAGGTTTCAGGTTCATGGGCTGCCGAAGCATGGAAGCATGAAAGGTATGCTTGTTGTACATTGATTTAAGATTTTTTATATCTGAAATTCATCCATTAGAAACAAATGATAGTGTTTTAGGATTTTGTTCTTTCGCACATTTGATTGAAATGTTGTTTTAACATATGTATGATGATTATTGTGGTTTAGAAATGTCAACATTGATGAACAAAATATGATTAATTATTTGTTTATTACTTTTCCAGGAAGTCTTATAGTTGGTAGTTTGAAACAAATATTCCAGACGGAAGGGCTACGAGGCATGTACAGGGGCCTTGGTCCTACTGTGTTGGCGTTGCTTCCTAATTGGGCAGTAAGTAATTTTATCCTCCTGATTTCTGTTCTTGTTCATGTTTCTTACATTACAGAAGATTCGTATAATGTTGATCTAGTTATGGAAAGAATTGGATGAAAGGGAAAATCTTGGATTTGTTGATGTTTCATATCCATCATAACTTTATCTGGAAATTTCCAATAAATGTTAATTTTTTCTTTCTTAACAAATTCGGGACAGAACACATTATTCAACTGACAGTGACACTGTTTAATTTAAGAAAGAATGCGTTTATAAATTAATGCAGTTTAAAGGCATTGGCAGCTTTATGGAATGTGTTAGAATTCACGACTTTTAGAAAATTTGCTGCTTTGAAGTTATTCCTTTAATACATACTGCATTAGATGCATCGGATGATCTCTCTCTTATTAACAATTTGGACAATGTCCTGGGGCTTTCTTCATTGTAATGTATTAGACCTTTCAGTATTAATTTTTTTGAACTAGCTACTCACTTCCTTAGAATTAAGTTTTCAAATACTTGGGATCTAGTGATGAAATTAAGTGTTGAACCTTTCAAGGGGTCTTATTAAATATGGAAAGATGGAGGATGATGCTTCTGTTGCTATCATATGAAATGGAAAGTTGAGTTGAGTTGAGTTGAATTTATGTTTTTAAGATTTTATAGAAGCCTTTGAACGACATATTAAAGAGGAATTGAGCATGTTTCAATATGTATGATGAAGTTTCTTTGTTAAGATGATTTTGCTGCTGTAGTTTTTTTCGTGATATCTGCTATTTTATTAAAGAGAATCCTTACATTGTATTCCATTTAGCTTACACAAGTGGTATCCCATCCCATCTAGCATTTTACTTAGGGATATTTACAAAAATATCCACAATTTTTGCATATTCTACATTTTCCTTCATGTTTTTTTTTTTTTGGGAACAAAAACCTCTGTGCATTTCAAATCTGTCAGACAATTATATCTTTTCGTCTATTTTTTCTGTTAAAATAACGATAGAAAGATCAAAATGTAATTTCATGAGCTCTTTTGAAAAAGCTCAAGAAATGGATTGAATTGATATTTTCCTTTCTTCAACCTTGTTCTTCCCACAGGAAGCCCTAGCCTCTGGCCTCCCTGCACAGCCGCCATTTTCGCCATCCATCGCCGCTTATCCTTCCCTTTCCCTTTCCCTTTCCCCTTCCCCTTTTCAATTCATCCATCTTTGGTTTTCGTTTTGAGAAAGAGATCGAAAACAGAAAATCAAAAAAGAAAGATACAGAGGGATTGTTTTCGTTTTCTGGAATCGAATACAAAAATAGCAGAAGAACAATCGTCAAAATCAGTTTTTTATTTCTTTTCGTTTTCAATCGTCTGATTTCTCTTATTCCTCTTCGATCCCATGTTTCATTTTAAAAAATAACAGAAGAACAATTGTCAAAATCTACCATTTCGTTTTTGTTTTCGTCTTCATTTTCTTTTCTGTTATTTTCGCTTTTGATTTTGAAAATTCATGGTTCTGGAAAGAGTTCGAAACCAGAAGACCAGTGGCGACCTCATCTGTTGTCGGCAGAAGCTCGTCCCAGGCCAGAAATGGTGGTTGTGCAGGGAGGTCGGCAGCGGGCTTCCTGTGGGAAGAATTAAGATTGAAGAAAGGAAAATATCAATTCAGTTCTTCATTTCTTGAGCTTTTTCAAAGGGCCCGTAAAATTTCATTTTGGTCATTCTACCATTATTTTAATAGAAAAAATAGACAGAAGGATATATTTGTCCAATGGAATTGAAATGAAAGGAGATTTTTGTTCTAAAAAAAAATAAACAGGGAGGAAAATGTAGAATATGCAAAAACTCAGGGAGGTTTGTGTACATATCCCTTTTACTTATCAACAGGGGGTTGAAAATAAAAAGGGGATTTCCATCTGTAGCTTCCAATGAATGTGTCCACCTCTGATCAGGCACACATGGCTATTTTGAAGCTTCACTACTATTGCATCGTTTTCATGTATTAAATTCTTTGCAATCAACACTCAAATTTTAAACCAATGGTTTTTACCATGGCCCATATTTTTGAGTTGTATGCGATGTGCTTATGTGGGTAAAATATTGAGCAGTTAGGCGGCACATTCTGTTTGACATGCTTATAGCTGTTATATCTGACAGCATTGCTTTCTTGTTATTATAGATCCTGTTTTCAGGTTCCCTTCAGTTTCTGTTTTGTCTTGTTTATTAATAGAAAGTAATGCAATGCATATGAACTGTGGCAACTACACCCTGAATTGTATTTATTGTAATGTGCATTCTAGTTCTAGCATTATGATATGTTCTTAGAATATTCACAATTTTTTTTTTATAATAATTGTATTAGTAAATCAGGTTTTCTCACTTAAAAAAAAAAAAAAAAAAAATCGAGAAATTTAATCCTGGGTGCATGTCATGTCATAAAACTTGAAATATATTCAGCCCTCAAAAAATCTGATGACGAAATGAGAATGCAATTTGCCAAAAGGGATTTGACAAAGTGAAGAAATGTCTACCCTATCTTCTTTGCCAACAACTGTTTATTTCTTTTGATATATTGCAATTAGGAAGTGAGTAATGAAGATTATAATTATGTCACCAAATATTCTATTATCATAAATGATGTTTAAGATAAAATCACTAGCTCATGTTATTTCTTAACCTAGAAATTGTCCTGGCACTTAGACTTGTACCTCAACCAAATAATATGTAAGTTGTAGAGTGGAAAATGTGATATTTTTAGGTAGTTTACTTAGTTTTCCTCATTTTTGAGAAGATCAATTGGGAGGTACTTGATCCATTATGAAGATATTTGGTGAGAATTATCTTTTGTATCCCTCTTTCCTAATGATTCCTAATGGTTGCTTGGGTTGTGTAGCTTATTTCATTTTACTTTTCTTTAAAATGACCCAATTTCATATTTCTGCAGGTCTACTTTACAATATATGAGCAGCTCAAAAGCTTTCTTTCTTCTAGTGGTTAGTACTATTTTGATGCTTTTATTTCGTCAGAGATATGAAGCATGACTAAAATTAATTCCCTGTCATCAGTTGCATTGATTTTCATGACAGTCACTTGCTGTGTTTTTGTCCCTAGTGATATCATGCCTTTAGTTGTTTGCATTTTCTATTAATAGCCAAGTTTTTAATGCTTCTGTAATTTTGGTACTTGTCTAGATGAGAATCATCTTTCAATAGGTGCTAATATGATAGCTGCCTCTGGTGCTGGAGCTGCAACAACTATTTGCACTAATCCTCTTTGGGTCGTGAAGACAAGACTTCAAGTACGTTCTGTGGATTCAAGTTGTCATTTCTTTATTTGCCCAAATTGTAGATTTATATTTCTGCGATATTGTCCATATATAAAGCAATTCCTGATTCTTCCACCTACAGTGTTATAACTATGTGTCATCTTAAAGTGCTGAATATATCGTTATTCCCATGCTACAACCATAAGGTTTGGGAAGGTCTTTATGTAGTGAATAGACACTAGATTCTCTTATTGACAGGCTGGATTATAAGTTTGCTGGTTGTGCAAAACCAAAATTAAATAACTCCATTAATTATTCAGGTTCCGGTATTTGGTGAGGAAGAATTACAGAAGGGGAAACTATTTTAGAGAGTGCATTGCATAAGTCGTTACATATTAAAAGATTTTGAAGAATTAAGAATTCTCTTTTCCTTCCTGCTTTTATTTATTTATTTATTTTTTTTGTCATCAGACTCAAGGAATGAGAGCAGGTATAGTCCCTTATAGGGGCACACTGTCTGCTTTGAGGAGAATAGCTAGTGAGGAGGGTATTCGTGGGTTGTACAGGTATCTAAACTAATTTTGCTGTACCGAGTTATTTTTAAAATTGAGAATTTGAAATGATGGAAGAATAATTTTAAGTTTTATGTGATGAGCAGCGGTCTTGTGCCTGCATTGGCTGGTATCAGTCATGTTGCCATTCAATTTCCAGCATATGAGACCATCAAAATTTATTTGGCTGATCAAGGTGATTAAGTTTCTGTTTGAGTTTTTCACAATATGGTTTACTTGACTAGAAAACTGATTTTGATTTGTGGAGTTGTGCCAGATAATACTACAACAGATAAACTAGGTGCCCGTGATGTTGCAGTTGCCTCATCAGTCTCAAAAATATTTGCTTCGACATTGACATATCCACATGAGGTATGTTGCTGAGTGTTTTTTCTCTTTTTCTTTTTTCCTTTTTCTGCTATATGCTCTTACAAAAATACAGTCAAGTATCAGCATCACAATGAAAAACTGATGGTTGCCTAATTGCTTTTCCCTCCTCCCCGTCTCTTGGTTATTATACGTTTTCTCTTTATCTTTGTAGATCTAGAATTAGTTTAAGGAACAGGTATCCTTTTGGCCATGTCCTTTGCATATTATTATTCGGTTAATTCAAGAGGAGAGAGGAAGGATATTGAGATGCTTTGCTTGTGATTTGGAAATGCATTTCCTCTTCAATTTTCACATTGTAGTTTCCTATTATATTGTTCCTGTATTAAAACATAAGCTGTTGAGTTTAGACTTTGGAGAGTCCACTGTCAAACTAGATAGTAATGATTTGTTGCTGTCTGTATTGCATCTCGACTCAGACAATAACAAAGAGTGAATTCTTATCAGGTGGTACGCTCAAGGCTTCAAGAACAAGGCCACCACTCAGAGAAGCGATATTCTGGTGTGGTTGATTGTGTAAAGAAACTGTTCCAGCAAGATGGCCTCCCTGGTTTTTACCGGGGCTGTGCTACAAACCTTCTTAGGACAACTCCTGCTGCTGTCATTACATTTACCAGCTTTGAAATGATTCACCGGTTTCTCGTTACTCTTTTCCCTCCTGATCCGCATCCACACACCTTGTGATTGTTGATTAATCGTAAAGAGTATTTCTAATGAGTAGGCTAACCTGCTTTACAACATACAACAAAATGGAGGAATTGATAAGGTGAGCTTGATACATTTTTCTAGATTGTTTTATGTACTGTATTTGTTACCTGTATTTTTGCAACAATAGTTACAGAAACATTGAAGTGTGCGACATCCCCCCTGAATGAGCTTTCACAACAAGAAGTGGGAAAGGAAATTTATATCATACTGACAATGATAATGGCGACAAAAGGAGTACTTTGTAGACACTTAAATATTCAAACAATTTTTTCCTTGATGAAATCTGAATAAATAATAGTATTATAAATTTTGAGTTGCTGTAACTTATTTGTATATAATTAGCAGGATAAAGGTACTTCTGTATTATTTCCGTAAGGATTGCTTATTATACGCAGTTTTATTCTGCCCTGTTTACCAAAAACGATTCTATTCTTGATTAAGTTGTCGAAATTAATTGGTTAATATAATTGTTTTAGTGGGAAGAAAATTAATGCTATATTATCATTAGGTTTAGATGCAAAACTAAGTTTCAAAAGTGTGTCTGTCCCTTGAAGCAAAACAAACTTATACTCTAAAACTTATTAGGGCTAAAACAATGAAGGATTCTGGTTTCAAAAATCTTGTCTTTCTAATTTATTTATCCCCAAAATGCTAGTTAAAGGTGCATTAATAAAGGAGAAATAGTGCCCATAATTTGACAACTCATTAGCATAAAAAAGGGGGATCCTATGACCTTCATCTCCTAATTTTGAAGATTAAGACAAGAGGTCCATGTTAGCAAATGAATAGGCCTTTTTTTTGACTTCTTTTCTATTACAATTATCTATCTTTTTCATTCACACAACTGGAATTTTCAGATTTTTATATAACAGGAAAATACAGCCATTTGTTGTTATGAAATGAAATGAAATCACTATCACTTTTTTTGACAGCTGAGGTTCTATTTTGGAGAACATTTCCCTCCCAGTAGCATTAATTCCTATAAAAAGTTGTAACAGGTTGCAAACTCTGCTAATCAATGAGCTGTTTATTCAAATTTTATTAAGATGAAGGATTATTAGCCACAAATTGACGTTATGATGTGGTGCTTAAATATTACAAAAAATATATTTGGAGCCCCAACCCAATGTATAATTAGAGAGCATGGATCCATGAGAATTTAGGCAGCAAAAGTAGTATAATTTCATCACCCATCATAGCGTGGTCGGTTTAAAAGACTAACCAAAAGAAAAGATCTAGGAGTGCAATACTTTCATCATTCATTGGGAAATGCTTGTTGCCCCCACCTTAATACTTTTTTAAAACAACTTACTCATTGATGCTTATTCCTTTGCTTTGCCCTTTAATTTTAATTAAGGTTTAAACCGATTACTCTAACCATAATCACTTGGTTGCAAAACAATACCTACTGGCAACAATCAAGTTTGGTCTCTTAACAAACTGTCCTTTATTCAATTTAAAGCTCTTATTACTTTTTATTATATATGCCTTCCATAAGATTTGCTCTGCAGTTTTTTATTTTTCCCCTTCTAACTCCTTCCAACAATATTTATATACTATATTTTCTTGGGAATTCAGTTGTGTTTGCTTTCCAGATGGGACACAGATTAATATTTTCTCTTAATCTTTTTTGACATTCTGGCCACTCGAGAATAATAATTGCAATGATGGTTAGTGCTTTTTTTTTTTTTAATATTTTTTTCCCTATTTCTTTTTTATTAATCTTTCATGATAGTAAAAAAAGTAGCATCTTGTATGGGAAAGCCTAAAGTTATCTTTCAAAAGTCTCTGTTATTATTATTGTAGAAGTGCCAATTTCTTTATTCTTTTGGGCCTCCCCTTAATAATATTGGTAATTAATTATCAAGAGATTAATACTATAATGATTTCGTATTCAGCTTGTAACAGAAGAAGTAAAAAAGAAGGAAATTAACCTTCTATATATGTAAAAAGTAAACACTTAATCCTGTTCCATATATACTTAATCATATTCCATATTTAGCTTAACATATAGCATATGGTATTCTAAAAATTAGAGACAAGGTGAGGGTCCCCAATTATGCACATGTAGAGTATTTCCATTGCTATGGAGCCCTCAGAAAATCAAAGGAAAAAGGTAAAGCTCTACCCATACAAACAAACTACAATTAATATATTTTGATCATGTGTATATAAGAATAAATGCATTACTGTATTAAATTTTAGTTACACTATTCCATTTACAAAATGTAAAAACACATAGATAGCCTTAAGAGGCAGAGAAAATAGATCTTTGGTTGGATGATTCTCATATTGGGAAACTCCTTTTGCTTTAGTTAGTTACAAAGAGAATATTTGGATTTGGTGTCTAAATATATAAGTGTGTATATATTACCTAACTTAGGATTCTCAGTTTTACCTACTAAAACAAATTTAAAATCTAGACTAGAAGTGAAGCAATAGATGAAAAAAGGAAATAAGAGTTGAATTGAAATAGTGGAGGCATGTGGTTTGTGGTTATATATGATGTGGCTTCCCATCCTCCTAACATCAATAAATTATGCCCCATTTCTTTCTTTATGCACTCTATAGAAAGTGATTTCTAATTTCATCCATTTTATTATTAGGATCATTTTTAGTTTACAATTTGTCAAATTTGTGGGTTCAACATACATGTGAATACTATTTCCTCTTTTGTTACTTTACTTTGGACCAAAATTATTTTCCCTTTTTTTTTAACTTTTAGTTAAAAAGAAAAGAACATATTCCTAAACAAAAGTTAATTTTTTTTTTTTATGAAATTTTCCATTTTACTCTTTCGTAATTCATAATTGTATTTGGCTCGAGTTTCGGGTTCTAATTTCATTTTCAAAATTAATGACTATAGTTGACAAAATAATAATTTTATTATTTTGATTTTTTTTTTTTACAAAGATACTATAACTCTACGTTTACAGGAAGAGAGAATACATATCAAATCCAAACACTGAAAGCATGGTAAGAGAATCATCTACCACTAGGCTACCCAAACATGAATTGAACCCAATATTGACGTTTGGTAAGAGAAGTATTTACCATTGGGCTATCCAAACACTTGGTAAAAAGAGCATCTACCACTAAGCTATCTCCTTGTCCGCAACTCTTTTTTCAATTTATAAAATATCTATGAATTGGATGATACATATGATAAATTTGGTTTGTTGAAATTGTATGAGTAAATGTTTAACATATGATATAATACTTTGAAGTAAAAGATAATTAATTTATTTAATTTTTTGAATGGTTAAAGATAAAAATTAGTCCAAACCAATATTTTAAAATAAAATCTAACAATTTAGTTGGTAGGTTTCTCGCTCTACATTAGTTGTTAGGTTTTTGTGTACTTTCAAATTGGGATAGATATCTCTTAGTGTACAATGTTTGTTAAGATTAATGTTTGCTAAGTCAAATAAAGTAACATTAATATATTTATGAAGGTTTCATATCTAAGCACACGCAATCAATTTTATTGCATAGAATAGAAGGAATATAATTACTTTTTTTTCTTTTTCAAAAGTTCAGAAACCTGAAAGATATTGAAGCGGGTAAATTCATTCTCTCGTATCATCCACCACCCATTCAGTGCATAGCATGATTTGATGATATTAGCAATTATAGATTAACAATTGATTAATTAGCTTTAGTGGAATCATTACTTGATTAACTAACGTAAGTCCCAAATTCAATTGTAAATATTCTTTCCCCTTCCATGCATTATTTAACTTTTTAAAATATGTATTTTTTGGAAAGAGCATTTGCAAGTAAATTGAATTTTTTTCTATAAGTGTTTGATGAATCAGAAGGAAACTTAATTATAATTTAAATACTTCTGAAATGATACTCTTGCATTATGAATTCAATTAATATTTTTTTTTTCAGGAAAATAATGAATCCATTTTAAAAGAAAAAAAAGGATATATTTTTCAGTTTTTTGAATTCTTCAATTCTCTTAAATACTTCATTCTAAATTTAATTTATAATGAAAACTTATTTTTCCTTGCCAATAAAATGAGAATGTTCAACGTCCGCCGGCACGTAACGTAACACCAGTTCTTCCTCCAAAATACAGCTCAGATAATTTTCTTACCCACCAGAAATATGCCACCTAGGCTATGACTTTGACCAACGTACTACGTGGCGATTTCCGATTCATAAAGTCTAAAACAATTTGATGATAGCCTGTGATATGATTATAGCTTCATGTGGCAAAATAAATAATCGACGGCCTGCCCGTTATGTGGGACCAAGAAACCCGCGCCACATGGGCCTCACACAAATCCGAACCTAGCTGCTTCGGTACCAAAGCATAAATTTGAATTTTTTGAACGTTGATGTTGAAGCCTTGTTATATAATATGTTTGCCCTCTTATTTTTGTTTTGTATACAATTGATCTTGATGTGCTTTTGTTTTGTTTCGCTTTCTTTCCTTCCTCTTCTTTCTTCTTCTTCTTTTTTTTTTTTTTTAGCCATGAAAATTAATTATAATTAATATTTAAAACCATTTTTCCATTTTATTTTCGGTTATGGTGTCTAGTTTATTTATGTAATTAATTTGCATGTAAAACTCTTTTTTTTTTCAAATGCATAATCTTGTGTATATTTTGTTATATTTATTATATATTAGGGATGTTTTTTGTTGCACTGTTCCTTTTTAATTTAATTTACTATTTATATAAGGCCAATGTTAGACAGCTAATTATATTTTCAAACTTTCACTTATTAACTACACACAATAAAAAAAATTTCAAACTCATTGGCATTAAAATAAATTCAACATTTTTAAATTTACATGAATAATGAAAACAAATATGCTATATTATTTGTACTTTTTAGATTAGTAGAGATGAATGTTAGTTGCAGTTACACACAAAAATAAATATTCAACACCCACTTTATGATGGCTTGAAAAGAGATATACACATTAAAAATAAATATATTTTTATGTTAAATATAATAACAAAATAATAAATTTTTGTATATATATAAGATGATACTTGTATATTTCTTTTCAACCAATTATAAATTCAGTATTAGACAGTCGCTTTTGCAGGTGAATGCAGTTAGCATTTCTTTTAACGAGATATTCTCTATGTATGTTTAACGGTCTATACAAACTAATTTCTCGGGATTCATAACTGCCGCTACTTTTAAATGCACACGATTGTCTATATATATTTTTAATAGATTTTCATATAAGTTACGGATGAATTGGAGGAAAAATAGAGGATAAATGTGGATATCATAATAAGAGAAAAAATAAAAAACATTTATACTTTGGATCTCAAAATGAAAACTTAATATGGAAATTGGTTAAAAGAATGATGATGAAAGAAATAAGAACAAGTTTGGTAACCGTTTTCCAACAACCATTCCTGTATATGAAAGATACACATTGCCTAATAGGTCCTCAATATCCAATATCTACTAAACATTTGGGCAATTTCTTTACTTGTTTGTTTTTTTTGTTCTTTGTGTTGATTTCTTCGCTTTTAAACTCAGTTCACTTTTAACTATAAAAAATATGCATCATTTTACTCATCTATCCCAGGATATGTTAGAGAAAACATAAAATTTTGAGCATAAATTCACAAACAAAAACTAACATGATTGTGGCTGATTAATCATGGAGCGAAAATGTCATTTCTATTGGTTTACCCAAAATTATAATTAGTTGATTATTGATGCTAAACAACTTGATTTATTAATTAAGTTGTAGACTTTTCAAAGCTTGGAAGTTATAAATTATTACAAGCAAGTGATTGTTAACTTGATTGGTGATCCACCATTGTATAATTAAATGGATAAGAATATTATTTCTTAAAATTATTTTTGGATTTGAAAAAATTAGAATGTGGATTCCAAAATTTGAAGTTTAAATTCAGCTGATAAATCACTAGTAGCGAAGATGGGTACATAATACATTTTTGAAACAGAAAGGACCCACTAAATGACCCACTAAATGACTGAATATGCACCAAGTAATTAGTAAATTTACAAATTAAACATTGACCTAAATGTGACGTTTTGGTATATTATTAAATCAATTGGAAATGAATAAACCCCACCCACCGCCCACTTTTCATTATTAGTTATTCGAATTCATTTGGGAGGGAAGAAATCTCAATTTTTGTCTTGAAATTGACTAATTTGTAGTTAGCATAACCACAATAATTATTTCTTTGTTTTCTATGCTAATTATACTTACTTAGACTAGATGAACAAAATTTTGTAAAACAGTTTCAATTTTTAAAATGAATCTAAAAGAGTACAAATGAAAATTCAGATTGTAAAAATATTTTAGATATTGATTAATAATGTTTTACTTTGTAGTGCTAAATTAATTAATGGAAATTACTTATACATACTAATTGTAATGTATTTTCTATCTATAACATTAATGAAAAATTACTTCGGTGGCTGCCTGCTTTTTCTTGTAGGACATTTGTTCTTGTTGCCTTGTACTTTTCTAATAGCAACTGATAAAAAAATGTACTATAAAAAATTATTTTTATGCATTTTCCCTTAAAAAATGTTTTTGAATTTTAAATTTCTAACAGCTACTTTTTTAAAATATAAACAATTGTCCGAATATAATATGAAAAATATAAATATAGTTTAAAAAATTATTTTTAATGAATCATTTCAAAAAAAATTTAAAAATTTAGAAAATCCAATATACAGTACCGTTAACAATATCTCTAAGTGGTTAATGCGCGGTGAAAAGCACCTGAAGTACGTTGTTTACATTTAAAACTATACCTTTATTTTTTATCCGTAAAAACATACTTAAACACACAGATTTTTACATTGGAAGGAATTCTTTTTTCCTTTTATTTGTTTAACATCCAGAAAGCACCAAAGAGTTGCGTGTTTTGAAGGAGGCAGGTTTGGAAACAGGTTCGGTAGCGTAGGCATGGAAAGGAGGAGAAATGTAGCAATAAGAGTATAAAGCAGAGAAACAAAAGAAGAGAGATAAGCAAAATATGTATACTTGTTAGTAGAAGAAGAAAAAAAGAGAAAAGCAAAAGCTCATGGAGAATGTGACTCTGTATTAGTATCATATCCTCACCACCAAACTAATATATCTCTCTCTCTTTCCATCTTTTTCTTGTCTGATCTCCCCTTCTTTTCAAAATTTTTTTGCTTCTAGGATTCTAAGTGAAGCTACAATTTCACAAGAGTTCAGATTGAATTGTATCTTTTTTTGCAATTTTTTTCCTGGTTTGTGTGAAGCTGGTTTGAGAGGATTTGATGGTGGAATTGTGACTAAGAGACGATATAGTCGGCGCTGTCGTTTGTTAGGAATGGCAGGGGAGGGAGCATTGTCGTTTTCAGTTGCTTCGGTAGTGGAGGATGTTCTGCAACAGCACGGCAATAGACTCAGAGATCTTGACTTGGAGTCCAGAAAAGCTGAGGAAACTGGTACCTTTTTTTTTTTTCTCTTTCCTTTTTTAGCTTGTGATTCACTTATCTCTTTCTTCTACTCAGATATTACGTTTTGAGAAGTCAATTGAAAATCATATTAGATGATTCAATATTCTGGAAATTAGATGTTAAATGGAGCCACCTGAGTTAAAAAATTCATATTTCCTTGCGTATTTTGCAGCATCAAGAATGTATGAAGCGGCAGGGTGGTTGAGAAAGATGATTGGAGTGGTTGCGGCTAAAGATTTGCCGGCAGAGCCTTCTGAGGAGGAATTTAGGCTTGGATTGAGAAGCGGAATTATACTTTGCAATGCTCTCAATAAGGTTCAACCAGGCGCGGTGCCTAAGGTGAATCTCAATCCTATTTTTTAATTTGATTTATCTTTATTTTTTTTTTTATGTTGAATTAAATTTAAAGTGATTCATTGCTCTCAGGTGGTTGAAAGTCCATGCGATGCTGCTCTTATCCCTGATGGAGCTGCATTATCTGCATTTCAGTATTTCGAGAATGTGAGGAATTTTCTTGTAGCTGCACAAGAGATTGGGCTGCCTACTTTTGAGGCATCTGATCTGGAACAGGTAGGCATTGCAATTCATATTACAGAAAATTGTGTGGGAAAGTGAGCGATTTGTTGTTTTTAATAATTTTTTATTGGATTAAATATGTGATTGTTGGTTAATTGTAATTGCTAAATTTCAGGGAGGGAAATCTACAAGAGTTGTAAATAGTGTTTTGGCTCTTAAATCATACAGTGAGTGGAAACAGGCTGGTGGAAATGGAGTATGGAAATTTGGTGGAAATGTGAAACCTACCATTACAACAAAGGCTTTTGTAAGAAAAAACAATGAGCCATTCATGAATTCCTTATCTAGGAATACATCAATGAACGAAAAATCTTTGAATGCTCTTTCAGCTGACCTCGACTCTAATAAAATGGTTGGTAAGCTTAACTGTTTTTAAATTGTGTGCCTCAGTAGATTCAATTTATGTTCATTCTGATGAATTTGTTTTGATTCTTTGCAGTCAACTTCTGGTCCATTAAGTCAGCTGATTCATGCTGTTTTGTTAGATAAGAAGCCTGAAGAAGTTCCAATGGTAAGGCATTTAGGCACAAGCTGCTGCCAGTTAAATTGTCAAACGTGATTAGGAATTTAAGAACAATATGCTAAGCTACTAGTTAGAGCAAGGAAAAATTGTATAACTTGCATGCTAGATGATATTGTTTTTGCCTACATATATATTAAGCAACAACACTTTCAGTATGATATTGCTCTGACTGCTGACACTTCAGACCAGTAATGTGATCCTATAATATAATACTTATGTAGCTATATTTTATATTGAATAGTTACATTTGCACTCTCTTCTTGAAGGCATTTACATAGTATTTGATGTCCCTCATTTCTTGCATTAAACCATTAGGAATTTTTGAATGAAAAGAAAATGGAGAAACGTCCGCATAGCAGCTTGCTCCCTTTAGAATTAGAATTAGAGGTGTTACCGCCATTATGTCTTACAGTTCTGCTACTATTGCTTTTAACACCAATTAATGCTATTTCTTGCTGTGCAATAGTTAGTGGAATCAGTGTTAAGCAAGGTTGTGGAGGAGTTCGAGCATCGCATTGCAAATCAATATGACCTGGTATTCTACTCAATATTCAGAACTATGCTGTTCTTTTTACAGAAGAAATTGGACATTTTCTGATGGATTAATGTTACATATTTAAGGTAAAAACGACCCCTAAAGATGCGCCTGTTCCCCAGAGCAACAAGTTCTCGTTTAAACCTGCATCTGGTGAAAAAAAGGTGAATCCTCAATCTTTACCTTCTAAATGAGAAACATGATTATACATTCCGAATATTTTGTGACATGAGATTTTTTCATAAGATTATTTCTAACTCTTTAGATTTTCTTATCTGTTTCATTTAACGGTCCAGACTGAAGACAAAAATGCCAAAATGATAAAGAAAGAGGAGTACTTCCATAAGCACCATGTTCCTGAAGAGGAACCTAAAAAGCAAAACATGAAACAGCTGATGCTGTTCAATCAGCAACAAAGCGACATTAAGGTGATGACTGATTGAAATACATAGACATTATTCAATTTTTTTTGGAATAAATTAGATTGCTGAGTTAATTATACTTTTCCTTCAGGAATTAAAGCATGCCCTTAGCACAACAAAAGCTGGAATGCAGTTTATGCAAATGAAATTTCATGAGGAGTTTAACTATTTAGGTAGTCATTCTACTTCTTCTTCATTTATTCTTGTTTTTATTTTGTGGTATAATGAACAGAGTTTGTTAGAAAAATCATCTAAGCTGGTCTTTCTTAATAGGTGTCCACATTCAGGGTCTGGCTCATGCTGCTTCTGGGTATCACAAGGTTCTTGAGGAAAACCGTAAGCTATACAATCAGGTCCAGGACCTCAAGGGTAAGTATTGCTAGCCAAAGACCAATTACTGTATGTAGTTTTAATGCACTCCAGTCCTTAAGACCTCTATAACCTTCACCAGGAAGTATTCGGGTTTATTGCCGAGTGAGGCCATTCTTGTCTGGAGAATCAAACTATTTAAGCACTGTGAATCACATAGAAGAAGGAAATATTACAATCAACATACCATCTAAACAAGGGAAAGGATGCAAGTCCTTCAGCTTTAACAAGGTGTTTGCACCATCTGCAACCCAAGGTAGTTAATTCTTCATTAAGTATTTGAACTTGTTTAGATCAACAGAAATTTATATCACCTCTTAACCTTTACTCCCTAACGAGTTTTGCAGCGGAGGTCTTTTCAGACATGCAGCCATTGATTCGGTCTGTTCTTGATGGATATAATGTTTGCATATTTGCTTATGGTCAAACCGGATCAGGAAAAACTTATACTATGGTAAGAAAAATTTTCAATTTACATGATTAGTATGATAATTTATTGCTTGTTGAGATTTTCTTGATTTCACATTCAAATTTTAATCTTTTTCTATTTACTCTTCCAGACAGGACCTAAAGATCTTTCAGAGAAAAACTTAGGTGTAAATTACAGGGCATTGAGCGATTTGTTTCTTTTAGCAGAGCAAAGGAAGGGCATCTTCTGCTATAATGTTGCAGTACAAATGATTGAGATTTATAACGAGCAAGTCAGGGATCTCCTAGTCACTGATGGAAGTAACAAAAGATATCCTTTAGATTATTTTCCCCCTCAAGTTCATAAACGGGAATGATTAGTTCTCTTGACATATGAACTTATTTGTTTAAGCATTTTGATTTCTATTAACAAAATAGATTCACATTGCCTATCCTTAATTTGTTGATACATTAGAAATCCGCAATAGTTCTCAAACAGGTCTAAACGTACCAGATGCAAACGTTGTACCTGTTTCATCAACATCAGATGTTATTGAGCTGATGAACCTAGGACATAAAAATCGCGTAGTTGGTGCAACAGCCCTAAACGATCGTAGCAGTCGCTCGCATAGGTGAGCAAACTTTTCTGTCCTCCGCCTTTATATGCTCCCCTAATGTAAAGATGTACAGTTATGCCTCAGGTGATATTGACCTTTCTCTTCTTTTTTTTGTTGGAAGTCACGTGATGCTATTTTTGCATAAAATATGTTTGTTAAGGTTCTAGAGAATGGAAAGCTCTCATAATCTCTATAACTCTCTTTTATGTCTTTAAATATATATTGTTGTAATGTTTGTGAATGTGTGAGAGGGAGTTATGTATATGTTCAGTAAAAATGAAGAAGAAAAGAAAGAAAATGTGTTGTTCCTCATTAAATCCTTCCTCCTCTGTTCTGCCCTGTTTCACGTTTCAATTTCTGTTTTTATGGTTCTTCAAGCTCTCTCCCAAAAAACCAACAGTGGTATCAGAGCATAAATGTTCTTGCGGGTACGTGGGTTTCCTTTAGATGTTTGTTATGTTGTCTCTGCTGCCATTCATGTATATTTCTCGTTAATATTCCAAACCCAGCTGCGGCATTTTTTTCTCAAAAATGTTCATGTTCTATGTTCTAATATGTTATATCTAACATGGATGTGATGGTCCTATGTTTCAAACTATAAACTAAGGGTGGTTTATGTTTCTATGATTCTATGTTTTTTTATGTTCAAAGGTAAAACCAAGCAGCTGCGTTTTGTTTAAAATGTTGATGTTATGGTTTCTTCCTCCAACCCCCTGTTTTTCAGTTTTCTTGGAAAAATTATGGTTCTCTTTTATGTCTCATGTTTAAGCTCCTCAAATCAAATTTAAATGTTTGTTCATTTCTCTTGCTTGGTGAGTGATTCATGTTCTTGAAAGAGAAAAAAAAAAGGAACGAAATTTGATGTCGACCGGCATGTCGTTAAACTGCTCAAAAACTATTTTCATGGAAGGGACCTAAGCATGTCCATAAACTGAAAAAATGTCATGTAAGGGACCCAAGCACGTCCATAAACTGCTGAAATGTTATGGAAGAGACCTTGGCAAGTCTCTAAACTGCTGAAATTTGATGTAGGGACCAAGCAAGTCCAAAAACTGCTAAAACTATGTTTGAAGGATCAAAGAATGTCCTAAAAATTACTAAAATTATGGTTGAAG